>PVHP010014615.1:0-38835 GCA_004024765.1 Zapus hudsonius
GAAGCTGAGCAATACGATCACCTGGAGAAATGGCTGTAATTCCTTTTGGAGATTCTACCATAATTTTTATAGTACCTGTAAAATCAGGATCAATAACACCTGGATGCACTCTAAGGCCTCTTAAACATGTAGAAGATCTACCTAACAAAAGACCTACAGCACCTTTTGGAAGAGGACCCTGAAAGTCAGAGTCAATTAACTGAACTCCCATTCGGGGAGTCAATACGAGTCTGGAGGTGGCACGGAGGTCCAATCCTGCGGATCCTGCTGTGGCCCTGCGTGGCTCTTGGGAGTTCTGCAAGTTGGGTTTCAGTTGTAAAAGTCCCCATGTTATTTCCTGATTTTCCATTGCCCCATATATTTCTGGGCCCTGAGGACAAGGGCCCCACTTCCCGTTTTTTGGACCTGACTTGCCAATTCTTTGATTAATCCACTGTCTGTTTATGTCTTTCACTGATCTACATTCATTTGCCCAATGCTTTCCTTTTTTACATTTGGGCACAAACCAGGCTGCTGAGACACACCAGAAGGGGGCGGATTACCAGATCTTCCTCTTTCAGGACACTGTCTTTTCAAATGTCCTATCTTGCCACATTTAAAGCAAGCGTTAGCTGTTCCTCTTTTTCCCTGCGTTATTTACATTACAGCTGCTGCAAGTCCTGCATTAGTTAAAGGACCTCCTAGTTCTCTACAAACTTTCATCCACACTTCTAGTCCTCTGTCTTTGTAAGGGGTGATGGCATTTCTACACTCCTTCCTACATTGCTCGTACACCAATTGTTTAATTAAGGGCATTGCTATATCTGGATCTCCAAAAATTCTCCCTGCAGCTTCTACCATCCTAGCTACAAAATCTGAAAATGGCTCTAGAGGACCTTGCAAGATTTTTGTCAAATTACCTCTCACTTCTCCTTTATTAGGTAATGATTTCCACACCATTGTAGCTATTTTATTTATTTGCTCATAGACCTCCACAGGGTAACCTGTCTGTTGATTAGTAAACCGACCCTGTCCTAACAGCATATCGACATCCCATGCAGGCTGCCCATTACGTTCATTCTTTGCTGCTTGCTCTCTAGCTAGCTCTATTAAAAAGGCTTTCCAATCTAAAAACTGTCCTGGGCTTAGACATGCTCTAACTAAGTTACCCCAATCATTGGGAGTCATAGCAAAACAATGTAAAGATTCAACCAGAGCTATAGTGAAAGAAGCATTAATTCCATAGGTGCAAACTGCCTCAGCTAAGGACTTCACTACCTTAAAGTCTAAAACCCGGTGTTCTCTCTGATTATTGGCATCTACGAACACAGGACATGTTACCACCCATTCCTCAGAGACTGCCTTCCACACTTCAGGGTTAAAAGTATTGCTCACTGGCTGAAAGATCTTTTCATGATATGACGGAGGTGAAGGAGCCATGGGCTGCAGCGTGGAGTATCTGTCTCTATTTACCCACCCACATTCACAGCATTCTGTTTTCTTAGTCTTTTTTCTTTCTTTTTTTCTAATCCCAGTCTGGCTTAATAAATCTGCAAATGACTGCATTTCCTCTTCTGAATTAGAATCATCCTCAGACCCCACTACTGGTAGCTGTGGGTAAAGCTTTGTTTTTTTTCTGCTTTCTCCTTTGTTTAAATTTCTTGCGAGCCCATAGATCTCTCCTCCTGCCACATTTCTAAAGCTGCTTGACCATTAGAAACAGCTTGATAACATCTCTGATCATCCAGGCAACTCCTGATTAACTTCCAGATAGGTTTTACCCCTCCCCTTAGGGTGCCTTGCTCCGAGGCAAAGTCCAAGTCTCTTCCCAATCTGTCCCAAGCGGCTAGTGTTCAGCTGCCCGAGACAGTGAACCATGGAGTCACTGTATCACTTTCGTCTAGAAAAGCCCTTAGGGTTTGTTTCCTTATTTTCAGATCTTTGGATAATAACAGCTTGTTAAGAGCCAGGAAAATTGGGTGCGAGGGAGAAGCACCCATCTCAAAAAATTTTTTATTTTCTCTTACTTTCGATTCGCTCTGCAGTCACGAAACGAAACTGTTCCTGCCCCTTCTTTGCTTACAAACAGGAGCGAAAACTTCCCCGCTTTTATCGCGGATTACCTATTTCCCCGCTTTTATCATGGATCCCCTATTTCCCCGGGGACTTACCAGCGTGCTGCCCTGAAATGCTGAAGAGTTCTGAACCGTTCTTTAGAGATCCCCGTACGGGCCACCAAATGTCGCGTCCCAGCTTGACCAGCAAGAAAGGAGACGACCACAGTTCTTCTCTACAGCAGTTTTTATTCAGGAAACCTTGTAAGTTACAATCTTACTAACTTCTTCTTCTTTCTTCTTCTTCTCTTCTTCTTTCTCTTCTTCCTCCCTTTCTTCTTTTTCTTCTTTCTCTTCTTCTTCTTCTTCTTCTTCTTCTTCTTCTTCTTCTTCTTCTTCTTCTTCTTCTTCTTCTTCTTCTTCTTCTTCTTCTTCTCACACTCAGGATGTGCAGGGATTTTTAAGTCAAACTACAACCTATTAGTATTACATACGTATACATTCACAATTGATCCACATACACGGAAGCATGCCAGGCATTAAGCCATTTCCATACAAGGAGTTAATTATCCCCTGGAATGCACTCCTCCGTGGAGGTAGAGAGCAGAGACCAGTGCCATCTTACAGGTGTGGTCAGCAGGCTCTCAAACAAAGAAGAGGACGGCGCAGCATTCCGTAGGTAGGAGTGGCAGGAACCGGCCCAGGAAATGGGGCCGGGCCACCCCGCCCCCTTACCTCACAGGAACGGCTCACTACAAATTAAGACTTCCACTTCATCAAAATGATCCTTTAGAAATGAAGGAGAAATCAAGATATTTGTAGATAAGCCAAAGTTAATGGAGTTTGTTACTAGTAGACCTAGTCTACCAGAAATGCTGAAGTGCATCAGACTGATATGAAAAGAACACTACACAGTAATTCAAAGCCATATAGAGAGGAAAGACTACTAACCAAGGTAACTACATGGGTAAATATAAAACTTCATGTACTTGGGTTGTTCTATAACTCCTCTTTTGGTTTCCTCTTATCATGTGAACAATAAATTCATAAAACATTTGTAGACCTTATCAAAGGGAGAAAATATATAAAGATGTTATTTGTAGCAACAGCATCATAAACAGGGCTATACACAGCTGCAGAGGAGCAAAGTTTTGTATACTGTTGAAACAAACTTGCTATCAATTCAAATTAGATTGTTATAATTTAGAATGTTAGTAGCAACTGTCATTTAAAAACCAATCTAAAATATACTGAATAGGAAATTGTGGGACCCTGCTAAAGGGGCATGGAGAATGTAGGGTTTTGCTGAGTCTGGCAGGCTTCTAGGACTGTCTCCTTCTGGTAAGGAAGTTGAGGCAAAGTCTGAAGGCCCCTATAAATCTTAGCAATCCTGAACACTCCAGCCCCCAGGCAGGCCACAGCTGTTCCCTGAGATAAGCAGGCAATTCAAGGCCTAAACTTAGTCCAGCTGCAATACCAAACCTAAACAATAAGGCTACATTTCCTCTGCTGACATCACCATTCTATACATGTCTGTATACATGTATAGAGTCATGTAGGCCCCTCAATTTATCTATGCAAAATAGGTATCCAAAGGGTACTGGCCCCTACCAATCAAACTCATGAGATGTCCACAGATCTTGCCTTTACCAATCTCCTTGTTTCCTATGCATATTCTACCTCTGCCTTTTCTCTATATAAACAACTGCTATCTATATAATAAAATGAGAACTGCCCACTGCTGTGTTTTCCCGAGAGTCCTCATCTCTCATTCGGCTCACAGCTATTCCAAGCCTCTGCTCACCCAGCTCCGTGGACAAACAGGGAGTTGATGTGCGCTGCAACTCCCTAACTAACCAATGGACCCAGCGCTGGCAACCCAACGTGGGGCAACCGATCCCCAAGGAAGGCAACCGATCCCCAAAGAACACGAGGCAACCGACCACCAGACAGATGCCCAGCAAACAACATCGGCACCGCAGCTGGCATCCCTATAGACTGAGCATCTGGATCTATGGAATACGCAGGGAACGTGAGTCTCCCTTCACACAAGGGACATGGACCCCAGGGGGGTATCTGGGGTCTGGCCTCCACACTCTGAGGGCTGGCAAGTCTTTGTTTCTTTCTTTATTTTAATAGCCTCTCCTTCAGAGGTTGATAGCCTCTCTTCAGGGGTTCATTTTTTCTCACTTTTGTTTCCTTCTCTCAAGTTAAAGTAATGCAGTAACATAACTACAAGATCTAAGTAAAGAAAAGTTTCACCCACGGGGTACAGAAAACTTGCTATCTAAACAGAGACAGACGGCTAAACTGTGTGTTTTACCTTTTTCCTAAGGAAAGGCAGAAAACTAGAGCTTTCTGCCTGACTATATAAGCTAAATAAATAAACAAAACTCCCGCTGCTGGAGTCCAAAGCTGGCCTGCTTCTTCTGTAAAGATAAGTTGTTAATCAGGCCTGCATTCTTAGTATCCTAGCAACAGAGGTCAATAAATTTCTGCTCACTGGCAGAACACCTTTAAAAAATCAACTCTTTTTAATTTTAATTTTAATAAATATACATAGATACTTAAGTTTACCTAAGTTTACTTAAGTTTAACTCAATAGACTTAATTTAAATTAATTTACAAGGCTTTTTCTCTGTATAACAGTTACTTATACAGATGTAAAAGTGAGTTAAGCCTCATGGCACATAAATATCTCTGATATTTATGGATCTGAAACAAAGAAGTTTCTGTTTTAGGTTATTCAAGGTCTTTGCCAATTATGCTACAGAATTAATGTTTTTCAGCCATTCTGAACCAAAAGTTTTTTCCCCTTGGCTGGACTTGGATTTCAGTGTTCCTGTGGCTGGGAACAAGGTACACTCAGGCTAGCCCCTCCCAGACAATGAGCCAAATGCTCAGAGGCTTTCAGCCTCAGCCGCCTGCTGACTGACACTTAGATTTTTACAGAGCTGAGGCAAGGAAGGGATGAGAGATAATAAAAAAATTCTCCCTTCTGGGTCATTTCAAGTCACTTCTCTGATTATACAATGTTCTATACTCTTAACTATGCCACAGACTTATTATTTTTTTCAGTCTACTTCAATCAGTTTTAAAATTCCTCCAAGGATGATCTATCAGAGATATTCAGAGATTTTAAAGGTAACAAAATTGTTCCAAATATGATAAAGCTATTATCTTACACCCATAGATTATAAAAATCTATGGATATATCTCTACTAATAAGCATTATTAAAGACATGGGTTGTCAATTTTCTTAAAATTACATCCATAGAAGTATTACATAAAAATGTCTAATATTTCCTATTAATAAGGATGTCTAATTCTTCTGATACTGGATTACTTATTTTATATAGTTTAATAAACAGTTAAGTCAACTTGACACAATTTCTCTTAATCCTATAAAAGATAAGAAACTAAGTTCTATAGATAAATATGTATTATATGCCATTTCTATAAATGCCAACTATATGTGCTGGTTCTCAATCTTGGACTAAACAATAAAAATATGATATGTTCTCTACTTGCTTATAAAAACAACGGGAGGAGAATACCCTAGAATGTGTTTTACTTATAAGTCTGTGTTAAGGATCAGACTGTTCAATATGTGGAGATACTTATCAATGGTTTTGCTCATTTGGCATTCTTGGAAAAAAAGGATCTACTCCAGAATTTTGGTAAAAGCTCAAATTATAAATTTCTATACTAGATATAATAATTTCCAAAGGTATTTGCTAGGTCTCTTTTATTAAAAAATTAATTTTCATTTCTGTCAAAAAGATTGATCACATTACTTTAAAAAGTGACCACAACAAGTCAGTTTTAAGTACTAAATCATCCTCTCTCCTAAAGTGAGAGATGTTAAACTTACAAATGCCAAGACCAAAGGCTCAAATTTAGGACAAATTAAAACAAGCTATATTTGTGTATACAAGAGCTGACCAGCGGCTCTCTTACCTAATTAACATGGCTTAAGAGACTAACGGAATACAAAGAAAAAGTGGGGTTTCATCTCCAAAACCCTGAAATAGTTCTAATAAAGAAATTTATCAAACAGAAGTACAATTAAGCAGGACTGAGGTAAAATATTATAGTTAACTATAAATCCTATGTGAGTTAAAGTAACTAAATAACTTCTTCAAAGTACGAATAATTTTAAGCCATACTTGTTCATTATCTTACAGCTATATTGCCCTGCCTGTTTCCCAGGACAAAGCTCCTCCCTGCTAGAAATTATCCTCTTGGTCTTTATCTTATCTTCAAGGACTTTTTTCAGCCAGGTTCTTTGAAATCCTTCAGCTGTTTAACAGGAAAAGTTTAGCTTTCTTGAAGTTAACTCTTTCAGCAGCCTTACTAATTTCAGTTTTATTCCTCCTCACAGCTTCCCAAGGTGACACATATGCTGTTATTAAAATTAACTGTTAATGTATGTCATCTACTTTATCCATACAGGTCAAAAATTCTCCTCTCAGTGGGGCTTTCTCTCTGCTGATCTCCACTGACCTTCTCCCTTTACCTTACCACCCGCTCAAATGCCTCAAACTGCTTCTTTTACAATCCCCTTCCAGTCCCTTGCTGACTGCTGTTACTATGAGCATCACTCTTAAACACTTTGTCTCCATAAAAAATTATTCCCCACTCAGGCTCTTCGATATCCATCCAGTTGTTTAGTCAAAGGATGGGTATCACCTTTGTTTGTTTAATTCCAGGCCCACTGATGTCAGATGCCTCTCCAGTGTTTCTCTTACAGCGATTATCTGCATCACATCAAGGCTCCAGCCTTGGTATGGTGTGAAGGACATTCCAGCCTGTGTGAATTCCTCCATCCTTACTTATCGCTCTATGATTGTCCCACAGATTGCAGAAAATGAAGCGGCATTCTGGCCCAGCCATTGCCAACAGAAAAACTTTCATCCCTCCTGGTTGGTGTGCCATGATAGAGCTCTCCCTGTAGCAGCCTCGGGGATCCCAGGAGCTGCCCTCGCCCAGACCCACCACCTCCCAGGAGACTTCAGAGATGTCAAACACCAGCAGCTTGAGTTCCTCCAGAGACGATTCACTTCTCTTGCTGAAACAGTGCTTCAAAACCAGAGGACTAGATGTCATCACTGCTGAACTTGGGGGACATGGACTTGGGGGAAAAATATTGTTTTTATGAGTCTTTTTTAAAATTTATATATTTATTTATTGTGCATAATGAATTACATTATTTAGTGGGCAAACAATGAGTTGTTCTCCCTAATTCCCCAATGCCCCCTCCCCATCCCCAATCAGCTGGATATCCTCCTCTGTGGGCCCTCTGGATCAGACCTTGTGGCAGGGGAACATGGATAGCCTAGTACTCAGCCCAGTTCTCCTGGCCCAAGTGTGTTGTTACTGAGGGGTGCCATGCCTCTGGATAATCTCCCCCACCATGGATCTCACAATCTTTCCACCCCCTCCTCTGCTCAGTTCCCTGAGTTGTGGTGGGTGAGTATTAAAGCTGCTTTAATGTTGTGAGCTTAGGGGGTGTTGTGTTGAAAATTGTTGGTTTCTGTCACCCTGGCTTATCCTGTGTTGATTGAATGGCTGTGGCTGTGGGTCCCTTGTTCATCCCGTCATTCTCTGCAGGGTTCCATATGGATCCTCCACAATATGACTGTGGTGGCTTATCTCTTGCCAGAATCTCAGCTATCTGCCTACAGTCGGATGGTAGGATTAGATGGGCTCTCTAGCTTTAACCTGAAAGATACAAACACATTCTCCATCGGAGAGTGAGATCAGTAAAGGTTAATAAATAGACACAATTCTGGATTACCTAGATTCTGTTTTTAGTAGCCTCCCCATTCAATTGCTCCCATATTGCATCTTTTCTTGGGAACCCAAGAGTACGCGATCCGGTGCCTATCGCCCTGAATCTCCAGTTCCAGTCAAGGGCTCCCCCTCACTAAGTGGAATATTTGGCCGAATCTAAAAGCTGTTGATTGTCTCCCCCAGGCCCAGGTTTCTCCATTGCATGAGTGCTCCTTTCTTGGTTCGCTGCTCTATCCCAGTAGGAGGTGTGGTCAGCCTACTCATGGCCACAGACTGTGTTTCATGCCAGTGGTCTCTGTTTACTCCAGCTGTCATTGATCAGCTTCCCCTGGCAGCTTGTGCAGTGCCTTCCAGCACTGCACTAACTGGCATCTGGGGGCTGGTTACCATTCCGGACCTTGAAGGGTCTCGTGATGCTGATCAGTGGCATTCTGTGGTTTCTTTGGCAATAGGGTTTGGCCTCAGGCCTGAGGAGGGCACTCAAGAGCTTTTACAGAATTCTGTCTTGTTTTTGGAACTTTGTGGGTCACTTTGGTCAACAGCTCAGTGAGGGAAGGAACCAGTGGCTGGGACCAGGGATTGTCAGACTGATCCATTATTCACAGGCTTAGACTCTCTCCCCTACTACTCATGGCCCCTCTTGCCAGTCGATGCCCACTACTTGCACATAGGTTACAGTATGCTCGTGAGGATTTTATGTTTTTGAACCTAATTTGGTTTAGCCTCATGCTTGAGCCGTTCCCCTCCCCCATCCCTTACCCCTAATTCATAACCTCTCACTTCTTTCTACTAGTCTGCATATAGTTTACGGTTATCCTGGTTAAGGACCGCATATGAGGGAGAATATGCGGTGTTTGATTCTCTGTTCTTTTGAGTGTTTGCTTAGTAAGATCTGCTCGAAGTCAGACCATTTTTTTTTTAATTTCGATATGTCATTTTTCCTTTCAGCTGAGTAAAATTCAATCGTGTAAATATACCACAGTTTCGCTGTTCATTCCTCCATGGATGGGCATTTGGGTTGATTCCAATTCTTGGCTATTATGAATTGAGCTGCTATAAATATAATTGTACAAATGTTTCTGCGTCGAGATGTGACATCTTGTGGATAGATGCCTAGTAGAGGGATAGCTGGGTCCATTGGAAGGATTATGTCCATTCTGCTCAGAAGTCTCCACACTGCTTTCCATAGGGGTTGAACAAGTTTGCAATCCCACTAGCAGTGAATGAGGGTTCCTTTTTCCCCACATCCTCGCCAGCAACGATTGTTGTTGGTTCTCTTTATGATTGCCATTCTGACAGGGGTAAGGTGGTATCTCATTATCGTTTGGATTTGCATTTTCCTGATGCTTCACTTTCTCAGGTGTGAAAGGGCCATTTGTGTTTCCTCCTCTGTGAATTCTCTGTTGAGATCAGTGCCCCATTTTGTGAGGGGGCAGTTTGGGTTTTTTTATATTAATTTTTTAAAGTTCTCTTTGGGTTATAGAAATTAGGCCTCTGTCTGAGTTGTAGCTGGTGAAAATCATTTCCCAGTTTGAAGGGGGTCTATTGACTCTGAGAATGGTGTTTTTTTCTGTACAGAAGCTTTTGAGCCTGAACAGGTCCCATTGGTTAAGTGACTGTTGCACTTCCTGGACTATTGGAGATTTGCTCAGGAAGTTGATCCCTACTCCTATCTCCTGTAGGGTTCCTTCTATTTTTTATTCCAGGGTGTTTAGGGTTGTATGGTTAATATTGAGGTCTCTGATCCATTTGGAGTTCATATTTGTGCATGGTAAAAGGAGTGGGTCTATTTTCATTTTCTTACATGTGTTTATCCAAATTGTCCAGCACCATTTGTTGAAGATGCTATCATTAGCCCAGCATACGTTGTTGGCACCCTTGTCGAAGACTAAGTTGCTGAAGTTACTTGCAAAAAGACTGGGTCTTCAATTCTAATCCACTGGTCAGACTGTCTGTTTTTCTGCCAATACCATGGTGTTTTAGTTACTATGGCTTTGTAGTATGTTTTAAAGTCAGGTATGGTGATACCTCCTGCGTAATTTTTTTTTTTTTTGCTCAGAATAGTTTTAGCTATTTGAGGTCTTTTACCCTTCCAAATAAATTTTGAGATTGTTTTTTCTATGCCTGTGAAGAAGGAGGTTGGGATTTTTATTGGCATTGTGTTGACTCTGTAGATTGCTTTTGGCAGGATTGCCATTTTTACTATATTGATTCTCCCTATTCATAAGCATGGAATATCTTTCTATCTTGTCACATCCTCTATTTCCCTCTTGAGTGTTTCAATATTTTCCTTATATAAGTCTTTCACTTCCTTGGTTAGCGATATTCCAAGGTATTTGATTTTCTTTGAGGTTATAGAGAACGGGACAATTTCTCTGATGTCTTTTTCCGAATGTTTGTCTTCTGTATATCGAAAGGCTACTGATTTTTGTGTGTTAATTTTATATCCTGCCACTCTGCTGAAGGCATTGATCACCTTCAGGAGTTTACTGATACTGTTCTTTGGGTCTGATATATATAAGATCATGTCATCTGCAAAGAGGGATAGTTTGACTTCTTCCTTTCCGATTTGTATCCCTTTTATGCTATTCTCCTGTCTTATTGCTTGGGCTAGAATTTCAAGCACTATGTTAAAGAGCAGTGGTGAGAGTGGACACCCCTGTCTTGTCCCTGAGTTAAGTGGGAACTCCTTGAGTCGTTCCCCATTGAGGATGACTTGTGCTTTAGGAGATCTGTACATTGAATTTATCATGTTGAGGTATAGGCCATCTATGCCTATTCTTTCCAGGGTTTTGAACATGAAATGATGTTGAATTTTGTCAAAAGCCTTCTCAGCATCAATTGAGATGACCATGTGTTTTCTGCGATTGAGTTTGTTAATGTGGTGAATTATATTTATCAACTTTCGTATCTTGAACCATCCCTGCATCCCTGGGATGAAACCGACTTGGTCATCGTGAATTATACTCTTGATGTGGGTTTGTATTTGGTTTGCTAGGACTTTTTTTTTTTTTTTTAGGATTTTTGCATCCAAGATCATCAGGGATATGGGTCTGTAGTTTTCTTTTCTTGTTACATCCTTGCCTGGTTTGGGAATTAGGGTGATGGTAGCTTCATAGAAGGAGTTTGGGAGCCTATCCTCTTTTTCTATGCCCCCAAGAAGCTTCAAAAATAGAGGTTTCAGTTCTATGATGAAGGTTTGGTAGAATTCGGCTGAGATACCATCTGGACCTGAGCTTTTCCATTTAGGGAGGTTCTTGATAACTGATTCAATCTCTGTGATTGTTATTGGATTGTTTAGGATCTTTACCGGCTCTGGTCTGAGCTTTGGTAGTTGGTAGGTGTCTAGGAGTTTATCCATTTCTTCCAGGTTCTCTAATTTTGTGGAGTATAGATTTTGGAAGTATGACCTGATGATGCTTCCAATCTCTTCGGGATCTGTTGTGATCTTGCCCTTGTCATTTTTCATTTTGTTAATTTGGGCCTTTTCTGTTTTTCATTTGATTAAATTGGCCAAGGGTTTGTCAATCTTATTGACTTTTTGGAAGAAGCAATTCTTTGATTTGACTATTTTTAAATTGTTTTCTTTGTTTCCAAGTCATTAATCTCAGCTCTGATCTTAATTATTTTCTTTCATCTCGAGATCTTTGGGTTGGATTTTTCCATCTGTTCTCATGACCTTAGGTGGGAGGATAGCTAGTTGATTTGAGACCTCTCTGTCTTTGTTATGCAGGCATTTGATGCAATGAAGTCCCCCCTGAGGACTGCCTTTATTGTGTCCCATAAGTTCTGAAAGGCTGTGTTCTCATTATCATTTGTTTCTAGGAAATTCCGGATTTCCTGTCTGATTTCTTGTTTGACCCATTCATTGTTAAGGAGTGAGTTGTTCAGTTGCCAATATCTATTAAATTTTTGGATCCTCTCCCATTGTTAATTTCTAGCTTTAATGCATTGTGGTCCGATATGATGCAGGGGATTACATTGATCTTTCTGAATTTGTTGAGGGATGATTTATGGCCCAGTATGTGGTCAATTTTGGAAAAGGTTCCATATGGTGCTGAGAAGAATGTGTAATCTGTGTCCTTGGGATGGAATGTTCTGTAAATGTCTGTTATCCCTAGTTTGTCTATGGTGCTATTTCGCAACTTTATTTCCCTGCTTGTCTTTTGTTTGGACCATCTGTCTAGTGATGACAGTGGAGTGTTAAAATCTCCTACTATGATGGTGTTGGCATCTATATCTGCTTTGGTTTTGAGTAATTTATGCTTAATGTACTGAGGGGCCCTTGCATTTGGTGCATACATATTTACTATAGTGATGTCTTCTTGTTGTATCGTTCCCTTGATGAGTGGGAAGTGGCCATCATCATCCTTTTTTATTGCTGTCGGTTTAAAGTCTATTTTGTCAGATATTAGAGTAGTTACACCCGCTTTTTTATTATTCCCACATTAATGGAAAATTGTTTTCCACCCTTTTACTCTCAGTAGGTTGCTGTCTTTAGCGATAAGGTGTGTTTCTTGAAGGCAACAGATGGAAGGGTCCATTTTCCTGACCCAACCTGCTATCCTGTGTCTTTTTATAGGAGAGTTGAGTCCATTTACATTCAAAGTTATAACTGTTAGGTTTGCTTTAAACCCTGTCATGTTGGAGAGAATATGGAGGTTGGTATCTGAGCTGTTGTTATTATCTCTTTGGTGTTACCTTGATTTTTCACTGTTCCTTTGCTGAGGTCGAATGTTTGTCTCATCTACATGGGATATCTCATGAAGTATCTTCTGAAGGTTTGGCTTTGTGTTCAAGTAATTGTAGAGCTGGTTAATTTCATGGAATGCTTTCATTTCTCCATCTATTATGATGGATAACTTTGCTGGGTACAGTGGTCTAGGTTGGAATTTGTACTTCTTTAGGCCTAGGATTGCTTTGTTCCAAGCTCTCCTGGCTTTTAAAGTTTCTCTGGAGAAGTCTGAGGTGATTCTGATGGGTTTTCCTTTATAAGTGATTTTCCTTTCTCTCGTTGCTCTAAGGACTCTCTCTTTATCCTCAATGTTGGGCATTGCAACTATGATATGTCTTGGGGTGTTCCTCTTTTGGTCCAATTTGTTTGGGGTCCTCCGTATCTCTTTTACAAGTGCAGGGCTATCTCTTGCCAAGTGTGGAAAGTTTTCTTGAATAATTCTGTTGAAAATATTTTCTATGCCCCCAGCTTAGTTTTCTTTTCCTTCTGGGATCCCATGATCCTGAGATTAGGTCTTTTTATGTTATCCCACATTTCCCTTGAGTCTTGTTCACTTGCTCTTTTGAATTTTGTCAAGTTTCTGATTTCTCACGAATTCTCCTCTGTTGTCTTCCATGTCTGAGTTTCTGTTTTCCCAGTGGTTAATCCTGTTAGTAAGAGATTCTAGAGACGTTCTTATTATTTCAATGTGGTTTTTGTTTTCTGCAACTTCTTTTTGGGTTGGTTCTATCATCCTGTTGAGATGTGTTTTCATTTCAAGGTTTGATTTAATTACTTCTTCCTGACAGTAATTCTTATATTTGCAGATATCTTCGGTTAATTTGGAAAGCTGGTTTTTTTATCCTCAGTTTGCAGGTTTGTCTTGATTTCTGATATGTCTCTTCTGAAGTCCATTAGTTTCTCCTCAATTATATTAAGCCTGGTGGCAAAGCTTATGAGCTGATTTTGTACCTTTTCATTATGTTGGTCCATCTTTTCTTACATGACTAACATTAAGTTCTCCTTAAGATCTGTGCCAGTATGATTGGGGTTTAGTGTCGTGTCTTCCTGGGCCTTCCTCTGCTCTCTCTCTTCAGTGATATCATTGTTGCCATTTGGCGTGGTTTCCTCAGCTGGTGGTATATTCTTGTGTTGAGGTCTGCCCATTTCGATTCCACGTGGGGTGATTGGTGGAATTCCTTTGATCTGATTACACTTTACTATTGTGTTTTGGGAGGACACTGGGCCCCATTGGTAGGGTTGGACCCTCACTTGTTTAATCTCTGTGCCCTAAGATCACTGGCTGGACTTTGATGGTGATACTGGGGGTAACTTGTTAGGAATGGTGTGGGGCTATGGGGACTTAGTAAGTGGAGAGTGTGGTGACAGGTCCTATGTAGCCTTCTAGGGGTTGCAGGACACCTTGGAAATAAGGTGGGGAAGGGGGTCAGCTGCCTATTACTGGCCACCCACAGACTAAATATCATGTGGGGAAACCATGGGAACCAGATTTCAGTAGAACCACAGGACCTATCAGGCATGTAGGAAAACTGCAGAAACCTGAGCTTGAGGATACCTCAGCGACCAGTGCTTGGGGGAATACACAAAGTTAGTGTGCAGGGATATCGTGAGGAGTCAGGGTTGGGGGAGCTGCAGGGGTAGACAGGTGGGGGAACCATAGGGATCAGGGTTCAAGGAAGCCAAAGGGTTAGAAAGAATAGGAAAAAAGATAAAGAGAGAGAAAACAAAAAAAGAATAAAAAAAGTTAAAAAGGAAATAGGCACATAAGGGGGCGGCGGGACAGGGGGCATGGCAGACCCTTGCGGTAGATGTAGAAGTTAGGGAAGGGGCTGCAGAGCAGAATCCCTGTTTGGCGGGAGGGAAAGAAAAATGAAAGAAAAAGTAAAAGAAAAAAAAAACAACTACAACAACAAAGAAAAGTTAAAAGGCAATAAACCAGCATGGGGGTGGGTTATGGCGGTGGGCAGGGCAGATCCACGCTATTGATGTGGAGGCCATCGGGAGGAGTTGCAGAGTATAAGCCCCTGTGTGCAGGTAGGCGAAGAAAAAGAAAAGAAAAGAAAAAAAAGGAAATAAACCATCAAGGGGTAGGGGAAAGGTGTGGCGGAGGGCGGGGCCGACCTGTGCAGAGGCCGGGGGCGGGGCTTTGGAGGATAAGCCTCTTGGGCGGGTAGGAGAAGAAAAAGGAAAAAAAAGTTAAAAGGAAATAAACCAGCAAGATGGCGAGGCAGACCTGCGCAGAGGCCGTGGGGCAGGGCTTCAGATAAGCCCCTTGGGCGGGTAGGAGAAGAAAAAGAAAAAAAGAAAAGAGAAAAAAAAAGAAAAAAAGAAATTAAAAGGAAATAAACCAGCTAGGGGGTGGGGTGAGGCGCGGCGGGGGGTGGGGCAGACCTGTGCAGAGGCCCAGGGCAGGGTTTCAGAGGATAAGCCCAGTGGACGGGTAGGAGAAGGAAAAGGAAAAAAAAAGTTAAAAGGAAATAAACCAGCAAGGGGGTGGGGCGAGGCGCGTGGGGGACAGGGGCAGGGCAGACCTGGGCTGAGGCCCAGGTGGGGTTTCGGAGGATAAGCCCAGTGGAAGGGTAGGAGAAGGAAAAGTAAAAAAAAAGTTAAAAGGAAATAAACCAGCCAGGGGGCAGGGCAGACCCACACAGAGGTCGGGAGCAGCGCTTCGGTGGATAAACCCTGTGGATGGTGGGATTAACAAAAATAAATAAAAAGAAAAAGGAAAGAAAAAAAAAGGTTGAAAAGGAGAGACCCCCCCCCAAGGACCGGGGAGGGAAGGGAAAAATGGGAGGCACAGGGGGCGGGAGGGGCTTCAGGCAGCAGGCCGGCTGAGGCCACACCGGCTCTGGGGCTGCAGGCTCAGGTCGACTCACTGCCTCCTGCGAGGGCTGGTCCTCGTTGGCATCTTCCAGTCGTGAGGATTCTGTGCCGGAAGGAGCTCAGAGCGTGGCCGCAGCTGACATGCACAACCTGGAACCCTGCTGAAAACCCTGACCCTTGTTCCCCGAGAGACATGGCCTGTCTGCTAGTCAGCCATCTTGAACCAGAAGCCTTTATGAGTCTTATATGTCCCCAATGCCCCCACCCCTTTGTTCTCTATTTCTTTGATTTCCTGGCTCTTTCCACTCCTTAGCCCTCTCCTTGCTATAGGAACCCTGCTGCTCATAGCTCTCTACATCATTGAGTTTATCAAACAGCAAATATTGCTCAGGTCACTACCAATCAAGTTGTAATACAATATCAAACCTTGCCTAAAGTAACAGAGGATTATGATGCCACTGCTCTATTATACAAACAAAAAGGGGGAGTTGTGGTATCCTGCTAAGGGGGCATGGAAGATGTAGGGTTTTGCTGAGTCTGGCAGGCTTCTAGGACTGTCTCCTTCTGATAAGGAAGTTGAGCCAAAGTCTGAGAGTCCCTATAAATCTTAGCAATCCTGAACACTCCAGCCCCCAGGCAGGCCACAGCTGTGCCCTGAGATAAGTGGGCAACTCAAGGCCTAAATTTAGCCCAGCTGCAATAACAAACCTAAACAATAAGGCTACATTTCCTCTGCTAACATCGCCATTCTATACATGTCTATTATACATGTATAGAGTCACGTAGCCCCCTCAATCTATCTATGCAAAATATGTATCCAAAGGATACTGGCCCCTACCAATCAAACTCATGAGATGTCCACAGATCTTGCCCCTACCAATCTCCTTGCTTCCTATGCTTCTACCTCTGCCTTTTCTCTATATAAACAACTGCTATCTATACAATAAAATGAGAACTGCCCACTGCTGTGTTTTCCCGAGAGTCCTCATCTCTCGTTCGGCTCACAGCTATTCCAAGCCTCTGATCACCCAGCTCCATGG
Organism: Zapus hudsonius; assembly: GCA_004024765.1. Taxonomy (NCBI): domain Eukaryota; kingdom Metazoa; phylum Chordata; class Mammalia; order Rodentia; family Dipodidae; genus Zapus; species Zapus hudsonius. The sequence continues at coordinate 16,428 of PVHP010014615.1, forward strand.
ATGAACAGGGAGTTGATGCACGCTGCAACTCCCTAACTAACCCACGGACAATGAGGAAACGAGAGTGGAATCAAAGAGGTACATTATAAGAAGAAATCTGTTAAATAAAATACCAAAGTAAAAAATTAAGGACAAAAGTAAGGCTCACAGAAAAAATAACACAGTGGCAGATGTAATTTATTCCAATCAATAATCACTTTAAATATAAACTGATTTAGCTCTCTAGTCAAGATTAGCAGAATGGCTTGTCTCCAGCCTGATGGCTGCTTTTATTGAAGAAGGATTATTGGGACATAGATGCAGGCATTCACTGACCAAGCTGCTGTGTCTGCTTTTGCATGACAACAGCTGAGTTAGGTGGTGGTGACAGAATAATATAGGCCGCAAATACACATTTGCTATTGGTCCTTTATAGCAAAAGTTGGTGACATTAGTTTTAGTTCCAAATTTTCCATTTATTTTCTGTGTGATCTTGAGTGAGTTCCCTGGCTTACTCACTTTTTCTTTAGGAAAAGTGAAGCCATTGGTTTCATTCAATGTTTGGGAGCATTAAGTAAGATATAGCCAGAGGCTGGAACTGTAGCTCAATGGTAGTAATGTTTCCTAGCATGTGCAAAGCCTTGGGTTTGATGCCCATTCATGTATACGTACACACACTCTCTAGATGTATAACTGGATGTTACCTAAGAAGACAAAGAGTGAATGAAGAATTACTCTTGGCTCTTTTGACATGTGGCTGAACTCCATGGAGGATCTTTTGGAAATCCTACCAGAATCCCATAAACCTGTTACACAGTAGTTGCTGACAACAGTTGCATTAGTGAAGAATTTAAGGTAAGACTTTTGGTGAGGAGGGCAAGGCAAGGGCAAAGGGGGCACAGGTGGGGCAGGATTGCCTTTGACCTTCTTTGGTAATGCCTTACTTCCTGAGAGACTTCAGTCCTATTGAGAAAGCCCTCACTTATACCTCTATCTTGAAGGGCATTCCCTTTTTACTCCAGCACTTTCAGAGTTTCAAATCTTGTATTGAGGCCTTTGATCATCTGGAGTTGATGTTTATGCAGGGTGAGAGGTAAGGATCCAATTTCATTCTTCCACATGTGGATATCCAGTTTCTCCAGGACCATTCCCAGCTGTATTATTATTATTATTATTTTGCATCGTTGTGAAAAATCAAGTGTCTGTAGTTGTGTGGACTTTTTTCTTGATTCCATTCCATTGACCTATGTGTCTGTTTTTGGGCCTATTGTGTGACATTTTTATTACTATGGCTGTGTTGTATGACTTGAAATAAGGTATGGTGATGCCTTCAATAGTATTCTTTTTGCTTAGGATTGCTTTGGCTTTCTAAGATCTTTTGGTGGCTTCTATATGATTTTTTTTGAAAGCAGGGTCTGACTCTAGCCCAGGTTGACCTGAAGCTCAGTTTGTGTACCAGGCTAGCCTCAAACTCATGGTGATCCTTCAGCCTCCTGAGTGCTAGGATTAGAGGCATGCACTACCACCAATATAAAATTCCATATGAATTTTAAAATTGTTTTTTTTCCATTTCTGTGAAGAATATATGTGGAATGTTGATTGTGATTTTGTTAAATCTGTAGATTTGGTGGGATGGCCATTTTCAAAATGTTGATTATTTAAGTCATGAGCACAGGCGGTCTTTCCATCTTCTAGTGTCTTTTTCAATTTCTTTAAGTGTTTTAAATTTATCATGATGGAGATATTTTACTTCCTTGGTTAGGTTTATTACAAGATTTTTTTAAAAAGGCAATTGTAAATAGGATTCCTTCTTTGATTTCTTTCTCAGTGTGCTTTCCATTGATTTATAAGAAGGCTAGTGATTTTCTTGTGGATTAATTTTGTATCCTATGTGTCGTAGTCAGCCACACGCCGCTGGGATGAATTTTTAAATCAGGCACGATTTGGGGAGGAAAATTTATTGAACAGATCCAGGGGAAGAAGTTAAGGGAAAGCTGGCCCCCTTTCACAGAAGCAAGCAGAGACAGAGACAGAAGCCCAGCACCAGCACCAAGCAAGCACACTGTAACACACACTGATCACAAAATGTAGAACTCCAGGTCAGGGTTCCGGCTCTTCTTTTGCATATCTATCCTTAGTATTTTACATCCAAATTAGAAAGGGTCAATTCCCAGGAGGCTAGGCCAAAGTGGTACTTTCTCTAGCCAGAAGCCTGGAGACAATTAATAATTTTAATAAATCCTTAATTCTTTTGGGTGACATTATTCAAACTACCACACTATGATTTTGCAGAAAGTGTTTACTGACTCTAAAAGTTTTCTGTTGGAGTCTTTAGGGTATTTTACATCATGTCTTAAATCATCAGCAAATAAGAATATTTTGACTTCTTTCTTTCCCTTTTGTGTCCTTTTACCCCTTTTCTCTCTTTTTAAAAATTATATCTATTATCCATAATTAGATATACTGAATGAGCAAATAATGTGTTGGTATCCCCAATTCCCTGATTTCCTTCTTCCCTGTCCCCAATTATCTGGGTGTCCTCCTCCGTGGGCAAACTGGATCAGTCCATGGGGTAGGGGTTTATGGATAGCCTAGGAGTCAAGCCAGTCCCACCTGCCTTTGTATGTTGTTACTGAGGGGATCAGTGTCTCTGGATATTCTCCTCCACCATGGCTCTTACAATCTTTCTGCCCCCTCTTCTGCTCAGTTCCCTAACTCATGGTGGGTGAGTATTAAGGCTGCTTTATTATTGAGGTCTTAGGGGTTTCTGTACTTCTGCTTTAGGTTGTGTTGAAAAATGTTGGTGTCTGACTCACTGGCTTGTCCTTGGTTGACTGATTGGTTGTGGTTATAGGTCTCTTGCTTATCCCACCACTCTCTGCAGGGTTTCATGTGGAGCCTCCATGGTAGGTCTGGGATGGCTCATCTCTTGACAGGATGTCAGCTATTGGCCTGCAGCTCATTGGTAGGACTGGAAAGTCCATGGCTCTCTCTCTGCCTTCTGAAAAATACAAACAGAATCTATATCAGAGAGTGAGATCAGTATAGGTTAACTGAGACACACATTTCCGAATTGGCTAGTTTCTATTGTGAGTAGCCTCTTTGTAGTTCACTTGTAAAGTGAATTTCTTTTTGGGGGCTCAAGATTTTTGTTCCCAATGTATTTCGCCCTGTCTCCCAATTCCAGTTAAGGGCTCCCCATCACTGATTACTTGGCCAAATTAACAGCTGTTGATTACCTTCCCTAGGCTTTGGTGCCTCTATTGCACAAGTATTTGTGTCTTTGTTCACTGTTCTCTCCCAGTAGGAAGTGTTCTCAGGCTACTCATGGCGTCAGACTGGGTTTCATATCAGTGGTCTCTGTTTACTCCAACTTTCGTTGACCAGTTTCCCCTGGCAGCTTATGCAGTGCCTTCCAGCACTGCACCAACTACCGTCTGGGGGCTGGTTACCATTCTGGACCTTGCAGGGTCTCTCGATGCTGATGGCTTTCTGTGGTTTCTTTAGTAACAGGATCCTACCTCAGGCCTGGGGTGGGTATTCAAGAGCTTTGACAGAATCCTGTCTTGTTTTTGGGACCTCATTGGTCTCTTTGAACAACACCTCAGTGAAGGAAGGAGCCAATGACTGGAGCTAGGAGTTGCTGGACTGATCAATTTTTCATGGGTTTAGACTCTCTCCCCTTCTATTCATGGCCCCTCTTGCCAGATGATGCCCACTACTTGCTTAATAGATTACAGTATGCAAGTGAGGATTTTATGATTTTGAATCATTTTTGGTTTAGCTTCATGCTTAAGTCATCCCCTCCTCCCCCATTCCTTACCCCTCTTTCACAAATTCTCACTTCTCCCATCTGGTTTGCATAGAGTTTAAGGTTAACCTGGTTAGGAACCACATATGAGGGAGAATATGCAGCATTTGACTCTCTGTTCTTTTGAGAGTTCACTAAGATCTGTTCCAAGTTTGACCATTTTTCTCTAAATTTCGATATATCATTTTTTTTCCTTTCTACTGAGTAAAATTCCATCACAGTTTTGTTATCCATTCCTTCATGGATGGGCATTTGGGTTGATTCCAATTCTTGGCTATTATGAATTGAGCTGCTATAAAAAGTTGCACAAATGTCTCTGTGTTGAGATGTGACATCTTATGGGTGGATGCCTAGTAGAGGGATAGCTGGGTCCATTGGTAGTTCTATGTCCATTCTGTTTAGGAGTATCCACAGTGCTTTCCAAAGCAGTTGAACAAGTTTGCAATTCCACCAGCAGTGAATGAGGGTTCCTTTTTCCCTGCATCCTCACCAGCACCTATTGTTGTTGGATTTCTTTATAATTGCCATTCTGATAGAAGTGAGGTAGAATCTCATTGTAGTTTTGATTTGCATTTCCCTGATGCTTAAGGATGCTGAGCACCTTCTTAAGTGTGAAAAGGCCATTTGTGTTTCCTCCTCTATGAATTCTCTGTTGAGATCAATGCCCCATTTTGTGAGGAGGCTGTTTGATTTTTTAATTATTTTTTTTGAGTTCTCTATAAATCCTGGAAATTAGGCCTCTGTCTGAGTTATAGCTGGTAAAAATCTCTCAGTTTGATAGGTATGTTTGTCTGTACAGAAGCTTTTGAGCTTGATGATGTCCCATTGGTTAAGTGACTGTTGCATTTCCTGAGCTACTGGAGATTTGCTCAGGAAGTTTTTCCCTACTCCTATCTCATGTAGAGTTCCTCCTGTTTTTTCTTCCAGGGTATTCGGGTTACAGGTTCTTATGTTGAGGTCCCATTTGGAGTTGATTTTTGTGCATGGTTAAAGGAGTGGGTCTATTTTTATTTTTTTTAACACATGTTTATCCAATTTGACCAGCACCATTTGTTGAAGATGTTATCTTTAGACCAGCATACCTTGTTGGCACCTTTGTCAATGATCAAGTAATTGAAGTTACTTGCATTAAGAGTGGGGTCTTCAATCCTATTCCACTGGTCTGTCTGTCTATTTTTCTGCCAGTACCATGCTATTTTAGTTACTATGGCTTTGTAGTATGTTTTTATATCAGGCATGGTGATACCTCCTGAGTAAGTTATTTTTCTTAGAATAGTTTTAGCTATCTAAGGTCTTTAGCCCTTCCAAATAAATTTTGAGATTATTTTTTCTATGTCTGTGAAGAAAGAGGTTGGGATTTTTATTGGAATGGCACTGAATCAGTAAATAGCTTTTGGAAGGATTGCCATTTTTACTATATTAATTCTTCCTATCCATGAGCATGGAATATCTTTCCATCTTATCACATCCTCCTCTATTTTGGTCTTGAGCATTTTAATGTTTTCATTATATTAGTCATTCACATCCTTGGTTAATGATATTCCAAGGTATTTGATTTTTTTTGTGAGGCTATAGAGAATGGGATAGTCTCTCTGAAGTCTTTTTCTGTGTGCTTGTCTGCTGCATATAGGAAGGCTACTGATTTTTGTGTGTTAATTTTGTATCCTGCCACTTTGCTGAAGGTAATAATCACCTTCAGGAGTTTACTGATACTATTCCTTGGGTCTGATAAATATAGGATCATGTCATCTGCAAAGAGGGATAATTTAACTTCTTCCTTTCCAATTTGAATCCCTTTTGTGCTTTTCTTCTGTCCTATTGCTTGGGCTAGAACTTCAAGCACTATGTTGAAGAGCAATGGTGAGAGTGGACACCTCTGTCTTATTCCTGATTCAAGTGGGAACTTCTTGAGTCTTTCCCCCATCGAGTAAGATTTGGGCTTTAGGGGTTTTGTATATTATCTTTATTATGTTGAGGAAGAAGCCATCTATGCCTATTCTTTCCAAGGTTTTGAGCATGAAGTGTTGTTGAATTTTGTCAAAGGCCTTCTCTGCATCTATTGAGATGACCATGAGACTTTTGGTGTTGAGTCTATTAATGTGGTGGATTACATTTATCGACTTGAGTATGTTGAACCACCCCTGCATCCCTGGGATGAAGCCTGCTTGGTCAAGTTGAATAATATTTTTTATGTAGCATTGTATCCGGTTTGCAAGGATTTTGTTCAGGATATTTGCATCTAGGTTCATCAGGGATATGGATCTGTAGTTTTCTTTTCTTGTTGCATCTTTGTCTGGTTTGGGGATTAGGGTGATGCTTGCTTCATAAAAGGAGTTTGGAAGCCTTCCCTCTTTTTCTATGCCCCTAACAAGCTTCAGAAAGAGTGGTTTCAGGTTTATGATGAAAGTTTGGTAGAAGTTGGCTGAGAAACCATCTGGTTCTGGACTTTTCCTTTGGGGGCTGTTCTTGATTATATTTCCCATCTCCATGGATGTGATAGGTTTATTTAGGAGCTTTGTCTGCGCTGGGCTAAGCTTTGGTAGTTGGTAGGTGTCCAGAAATTCATCCATTTTTTCCAGGTTTTCCAATTTTGTAGAGTAGAGGTTTTAGAAGTAAGACCTGATGATTCTTCCAATTTCTTTGGGGTTTGTTGTGACCCCCTCCATTATAATTTCTGATTTTGTTGATTTGGGCCTTCTCTGTTTTTCATTTGATTAGATTAGCCAGGGGTTTGTTAATCTTATTAACTATTTCAAAGAATCAAGTCTTTGATTTATCTATTTTTAAATTGTTTTCTTCACTTCCAATTCATTAATCTCAGCTCTGATCTTAATTATTTCTTTTTGCCTTGAGCTCCTACAGTTGATTTGTTCCAGTTGTTCCAATGTCCTTAGGTGGGTGGTTAGGTGGGTGATTTGTGTTCTCTCTGTCTTTGTTATGAAGGCATTTAGCACTATGAATTTTCCCCTTACAACTGCCTTCATTGTGTCCCAGAAGTTCTGATAGGATGTGTCATCATTGTCATTATCTTCTGTAGTTTTGACTTTGTGTTCAAATAATTGTACAGCCAGCTAATTTCATGAAATACTTTCAATTCTCCATCTATTATGAGAGATTGCTTTGCTGGGTACAGAAGAAGAACCATGCTTTTTGATGCCTAGAAGAGCATTATTCCAAGCCCTTCTGATTTTTAAGGTTTCTATGGAAAAGTCTGAGGAAAGTCTGATGGGATTACCTTTGTAGGTGATGAGCTTTATTTCTCTTGCTGTCCTGAGGACTTTCTCTTTACTCTTTATGTTTGGCATTATAACTAAGATATGTTTTGGAGAGGTCCTCCTTTGGTCCAATCTACTTGGGGTTTGTGGGCACCTTGTATCTCTATGGGTTTTTCTTTTGAAGGTGAGGAAATTTTTCTTGAATAATTCTGTTGAAAATATTTTCTATGCCTCTGGCCTGGTTTTCTTCTCCTTCTGGGATCCCCATGTTCCTGAAATTAGGTCTTTTTATGGTATCCCACAGGTCCCTTGTATTTTGCTGACTTGCTTTTTTGAGCTTATTCAAATTTCTGATTTCCCTCTCATTCTTTTCTGTTTTATCTTCCATATCTGTGGTTCTGTCTTCCCAGTTATTGATTCTAGTGGTGAGGGATTCTAGAGAGGTTCTTATCACTTCCATTTGGTTTTTGTTTTCTGATACTTCTTTTTGAGTTGCCTCTATCATCATGTTGAGATGTATTTTCATTTCAAGGTTTGATTTACTTACTGCTTCCAGATACTCATTCTTATATTTGCTCATGTCTTTGTTTTCATTAATTTTGGAAATTTTATCCTATGATTTTATTGATAATATTTTCTAAGTCTTTGGCATGGCATTTTTTTCTTCTTTGCACATAAATAAAAGATTTTGTTTTTAAAGGTTGTTTCAAAGATGTCAAATGTTATGTTAATATATTAAAAAGTTATCATTGTCCTTGACTAAATGTTCCAATTTCTGTAATTTGTCTTCAAATATATATATTTTTAATATTATTAACAATTAATTTTATTAATTATATTACTATAATATATTAAATTAATTATTATTAATTTTATTTATTAATATTAGTTAATATATTAAAAAGTTATCATCATCCTTGACTAAATGTTCCAATTTCTGTACTTTGTCTTCAAACTCTAATGTTTTGTCCTCCCCACAGTCCATTCTGTTTGTGAGGCTTTTCACTGAGTTTTTATTCAACTTTCTGAATTTTTCATTTGCATTACATCAGTTTGGCTTTTTTTCATATTTCTCTTTATCAAATTATATTTTTTCAAATTATAAATTGACTTTCTTATTTATTCACCTGATTGTTCTCTTTTGGAATTCATTTAGCAGTTTATTCAGGTCCCCTTTGATTTATTTGACCATATTTATAATTATTCTTTTGAATTCTTTGTCTAAAATTTTATCTAAATCACTTTCATTGGGAGCTATTATTATGGGATTGATATTTTTTGGAGGAAACATGTTTTCTTGTTATTTCATGGTACTTATGTTTTTGCATTGGACTAATGCATCTCGGGAGTTCACTGGTTGATTTTTTTTTCAGGACATCTTTCAGCAAAGATGTGTGCAATATTCAGAAGGGTTGTAGAGGAGTTGATTTTTCATTTTCCTTTGTTATATTAGTGTTCAAGGCACCATGTTCTACCTCCAGTCCTTACATAAAACTTGTATAGTCCCTGAAACAACAGTCACTATCTGGGTAAATGTGCTATGGAAATAGAGTAACAGTTGATTACAAAATAATCACTCTTTCAGCACCAATTGTTTTAGGGAGTGAACCAGTCAGTGCTCAGCTTGAAGTGAAAACAAAGGCTCATTGTTGTCATGAAATACCAAAGAGAGGAGCTGACCCCTTTGGCTGCTGGGGCACAAGGCATGGGCTTGGTTCTGGAATTCCATCACAGGTACTGGCGCTGTCTGGAGGCAGTAAGGGACATCTCCAGCTTCCTTCACTCCACGACTAATGGAACAGGAACTTGAATGGAAGGAGCTTCTTGTTTTGTCCAAGTCATGTTCAGTCCAACGGTACCTTGGTGAGGGGAGCAGATGGTGTCAGAGAAAGGAACGTAGACCAAGGAGTCTTCAAGTACCCAAGCTTCACTGAAAGACAATTCCACTGCCAGGCTGGAGCCTCAGGGTCCCTCAGCCCATTACATTTCAAGGTGGAGGACTGACAAGGAGCGGACCAAAGACCTCTCATTTTCCCCAGCTCCATCTGCCCTCTGGAAGTGTGACAACCAGATGCTTTTTACAAAACAGTTAAATGATTTCTGAACAGAAGCAGGAGTGAATAGCAGTGGGAGACCCAGGCTGAAGAGTTATTCAGTTCCCTTCTCTGAGAGAAGCAGAGACATCCTACATACTATATGTAAAGAAAGTTGTCAGTCCACATCTGTAGATGCACATGTATTTATATGTTGGTTGTCTTCTAGTTTAGGTCATTTGCTTCCTTTTTCAGGGAATTTATTTGAAGTCATCACACTGTGTTAATGTATAGCACAAGAGACTTCTTCCATAAAAAGGAATCTTACATTTTTCTCAACATCTCACTGTGCCTCCTGCATTCCAATTATTGCCAAAAAATAATATAAACAAAACCAAAAAAATCCTGAATTAGTGTACACTGAAAAAGAAAATGGATGCCACCCATAAGTTAAGAATCATGCTTCTCTGTTATTCAAGCTAGATCCAGTGTAGAGAGTTTAATGGTTTAACTTCTGAACCAAAGAAATGATCTACCCTGAACAATTACAAAAAAAAAGGCTGAAGGAATTTTGAGGAAAATTCTTGATTTTAGCACATTCATTGAGGGGCTGGAGAGATGGCTCAGCAGTTAAGGCACTTGCCTGCAAAGCCTAACAACTCGGGTTCAGTTCACCAATACCCACATAAATCCAGATGCACAAAGTAGTAAATGCATCTGGAGTGTTTTTTCAGCAGCTAGAGCCACCTATTATGTCTCTCTCTTTCTCTCTCTCTCCCTCACAAATAAATAAGAATTCACTGAAATTTAAATCCTCAGTGGACAAATTTAGGCTCTTGTTAATGGTGATGCGTATACATTTAAAAAATAAAATTGTTGATTTGCAATTGAATAAATTATTTTCTCAGTAAAAAAAGAAACACTAACAGCACAGAATGAACTAATTTGCTAGTAATCATGGGTATGGGTTGAAATAAAAAGAAAAAATGAAGACAAAAATATGGTGGTCCTAATGGTTAGTCTTAAGTTGATAGGTAAGAAGTAGAGGAGGGAATGTAAATAGAAGTGAGAACTGTGGAGGCAAAGAAAGACAGGGGAGATGTGAGAGTTTTGGCTAAATAAGGGCTTTACCCTGTTCCTGCTGCCTCCTGGGTTGGGGCCTTCTGTATTTGCTCCTTTTTTCTTCTCTTAAGCACTTTTACATTCTATCATTTCAGACCATAATGAAATGGAACTGAAAATCAATAGAAGAGAGAAACTGAAGGTCACAAATACATGCAAACAAAACAATATACACATGGCCAGTAGGTTGTCTAATCACAGAGTATATAGAAACTACAGTTATATACAGTCATGTGTGCAGCAAAACTGAGTTCAGAGAAAAACATTCAGCTATGACTATATACATTAGAAAGAAGAAAGGTTTCAAATGAACAACCTAAATCTATGTGTATATATGAACTAGGAATATAAGAGAAAACCAAATCTATTCTAGCAGATAGAAGAAATAATAAGTATAGTACAGGAAAAATGAAATAGAGAATAGAAAAGAAAGGCTATTTAAAAACAATAAGACTGGCAGACCTTTATCTAGGTCAACTACAAAAGAAAGAGAAGATACAACTAACTAAAATCAGATATGAAAATGGTCATCTGACCACCACTTTATAGAATAAAATGGAGTAGAAGAAAATACTATGAACAATTGCTCACCAAAAATAGATAACAGAGATAAAAGGAACACATTCCCAGAAATAAATGAGCAGAGTCAGTGATCCCATCTGAACCTATATCTTTAGACACCATCTGAATTCTAATGACTACTGATTTTTTTTTTCTAGAGGAATGGGTTTATTTGGCTTACGGACTCAAGGGGAGACTCCATCCTGGCAGGGAAAATGATGGCATGAGCAGAGGGCTGGACATCACCTCTGCCACAGCACTGCAAACAGCGGCAGGAAGGTGTGCCCGACTACTGATTTTTTTCTCCCTCATATTTGTCTATGGCTCTCCAACATATGTATTCAAGTTTTTACTCAGTAGCTCCTCAATAGCATTTGAGCCACACCTATCTCTCCTGACTAATATAATCTCTCTACAGCAAAGCATGTCAATATTTTTGGAAATATATAAACAAACTTATAAAACACTTCATGCAACTAACATGACCCAAAAGCAACCATTTAAAAAATTATTAATTCATAATATTGGGTAAGCACTACCTCTGTAAAATGCCAGTATATTTTCATTGCCTCCAAAGAACACTTGATACCTGTCCCTCTATTCCCTTATTCCCCCTCTTTGTTTATTGGTCATCCAGCATTAGACATTTGAGTTGTTAATACAGTTTGCTACTGTGACAAGTGCTGCTATGAACACTTGTGTACAAGCATCAGAGTACCAGGTACTAGTTTTCAATTCTTTTGGTTATATACTATGGTGGACAGCTGTACATTGCTGGGATGAACATCCAAACCAGACACAGTTTAGGGAAGGAAGGGGCTTATTTCAAGCTTATAGATGCAGGGGGAAGTTTCATCAGTGGCAGAAGAAGCTGTCTCCATCCATCCAAGTAGAGAGAAACCATCACCAGTCAGCAAACACCAAAACCAACAAGCAGCAGGGATGCTGGCAGAGATATGACCTCTCTGCATACCTTTTGGCTAGAGATCAGATCCACTCCCAGTGACACCTCTGCCAGCCAGGTGGATGGAGACTCAGGTTATAAGCTTTAATAAAAACACCCAAGTCTATGAAGGGCATATATTCAAAATACCACATATACCCAGGAGTGAAAATGCTAGGTCCTAGAGCATGCTGTATTTGACTTTTTGAGGAACTACCACACTGTTTTCCATAGCAGCTGCACCATCTTGACATCCTCTCCATTTATAGATTTCAATTTCTCTATGCAGTCTCTGCTTCTGCTGTTTCTCTTGCTCTCTCTTTCTCTCTCTGTCTCTCTCATTAAGCACTTGAAATTCATAGTTACAAGGTATTTGTTTATTTATTTATGGCTTATTCAAAACATGAGAAACAGTAAAGATTATTAGACTCCCCTTGACTGAGCTGTTTTATCATTTGAAATAATGGCACCATCATGAACCTTTTTTTGATAGATTGCTGAAATGTTGCTCAGAACTCTGAGCTAACATATCTACATATCAACCAGTGCACAACCAGGAACTAACCAGGTAATATTTACTTCTGGTATCCTGATGAGGTTTGGAACAATTCCCTATTCTTCCTTTGGCAAAACTTTTTTTGCTATATCTTTAATGAAAATTCTGGTCTGCAGGCAAGATATTTATCAATTTTCCATTCTCCTTTTCCAGTCTGCTCTCCCATTTGGTCCATCTGGGTCCATTCCACTTGATGTTTCCTATTGTCCAATGACCACTCCAATTCCCATTGGGATTTATCAGAGAAAGAGAACCTTTCTCTTATAAGAGTCGCTGGCTATTTGTGGTTTATGGTGCATCGGAAATAGCCTCTTGAGAGCAGCTGGCCCTGGAGGCAGACAATAACAGAACTTTTCACAGTAATAAACATGGCGTGTATTCAGGGCATTTCCATTGGACACTTTCCCATACATTATTTTGATCTGGGTCAGGTGGCAAATGCCTCTACTCAGAGTCTGAGAGGAGAAATGGTTGAGTGAACCCATTTGAGGTCAGCCTGGGTAACAGAGCAAGATCTGGACTCAAAAAGAAGAAGGACAAAGAAAACCATAAATACGATTTTGTTCTATCCTTGGGGGTGATCATAAAAATGCATGGCGGAAATGCACCGAACCACTCCGTTTACGAAACACTTTCCTGTCTAGAAATCACAACATCATCTTTCCCAAACTTTCTCCTATCCCAGAGGCCTATTATTATTCAGGGTCCTTTGCTTGTTTCTTGTTTTTTTTTTTTTTTGTTTTGTTTTGTTTTACCTCAATATATTTGAGGTGCCAGAGCTTGGCCCATCTTCTCAAGGTACCTTCACTTTCCTTGTGTCTGCACATCCACACACCTACTAAAGACCACTTGGGCCTCTCTCCCCAACTCCTGGCTCAGATATGCGACTGTGGCCTTGGATTTCCATTTGGATGTCTAAAAGGTCTCTCAAATGCAACCTAGTCAACATTCTCCTCTTTCCACCCCATTAATACACACATACTCTCTATCCAGGCTTCCTTATTTCAGTAAGTGCCACCACTACAGGTACTGGCTCACATCCCTAGTCCCTCAAATCAAACCAATCAGCATGCTCACTCAGTTTATAGCAAGAATATTCCAAACCTCTCTCCAGTTCTCTCTTCTCATCCAATCTAATCCCTTTCCTGGACAGTTGCAGAACTCACCTCTGTAGCCATCTGATTCTCTTCCACCCATTCTCCACCACTGTGGAGCAGAGTAGTGGAGCAGAGACCCCAGAATCACTGGAGCTTGCAAAAAAAAAAACCCAGCAAGTTCTGGAGTTATTAAAGAGATTTGTGCTCAAATAAGATGGGTGGAGAGTGATGGATCAGGACATCTGAAGTTCCTCTCCAACCACCCAGGTGAGCATATCCCACCACAGCTAAGCATATGGGGTGTCAGAAGGGCACATACACATGCATACAACACACAGACACATGCACAAAATAATTATGAATTGTTCATTTCTAGAATGTTCTATTTAATATTTTCAGAGCATGATTTACAGCACGGGGGTGGGGAATTAGGCAGGACTACCCAATTGAATAAACAGAGGGAGGCAATGAAGTGAGTAAGGGGAAATGAAAAGTTGTTGCATCCTTAAAGTCCAGAATGGTATAGGTGCATTGGAGACCCAAAGAATAGTCACCGGATGAGTGAAAGATTATGAAACTGAGGCTTGTAGGTGTTAACTCTCTAGCCGGCGTGCACATCAGGGCCCAAGTCAGGAGGGCAGTTTGAGTGTATTGGCTCCAAACCTCCTGTCCTAAAAACAAATTGATGGTTGTCATTAGGAAGAGCCCCAGAGAGTGTCCTCTGGTTCCATGCATAGACAGCTTGATGTGGCTTAAGGCTCTTGGGACATTGTGTGGACTCATGATCTTCCTGCTTGAGCCTCCCAAGTGCTGGAATTATAGGTGTGTAAAACCATGCCTGGTTTAGAGATTTTCATTTTGGCAGGGTTGAAAAACTGAACAAAACAAACCACCTTTTAATTTTTTTTAACATTTATTTGCAAATGGATGTGATGGTGGCCATGCCTGACACTTATGCCTCTTTTGTGTGTGTATTTGTGTGTGTGTGTGTGTGTGTGTGTGTGTGAGAGAGAGAGAGAGAGAGAGAGAGAGAGAGAGAGAGAGAGAGAGAGGCTTATGTGGATGGTTTGGGAAATGAACCTGGACTGGCAGGCTATGCAAGCAAGTGCCTGTCAGGGGTGAAAGCCTTTGGGGGCCCATGGAGGCACACCCTGGCTTAATCTCAGGACGGCACCTGACAGCTTGCCAAGAGGGGCTTAGCTTAATAGGTTTCAGGAGGTAGTCCTGATTGGCTATTTGCACATCATGCTCACAAGTTCTTATCATAGACCAATAGCTTCCTGATTGGCAAAGAGCTCTATATATTCTGATTTCATTTATGGAAGAGAGATATGAGGTCTGAGATCTGAGAGAGCAATAAAGAGAGAACGCGCGTTCTTGCACCCATAAGTGGTGTGTGTGTGTGTGTGTGTGTGTGTGTGTGTGTGTTTTATCATTGCCCCCATGGGTGGTGGGCAGTGACAAGTGGTGCCGAAACCTGGGAAACAAAAGGGAAACGAAAAGGAAACGAAAGGATCCATAAAAGTACCTAGGTAAGTGAGGCTCGCCGAGAGGGCAGCTAAGGTTCAAGGTAGAAGCAACAAGATTAAAGTGCACTAAGAGTGACGAAAATAGAGAATTAAAAGTTTACTAAAAGTGATTATGAGAAGGTTCACTGAAAGTGACCAAGAGGAAATGAGGCATGCTGAGAGAGCAACTGAGGTTCGCGGTGAAGCGATGAGAAAGTCACTAAGAGTGACTGAGGTTTGCGATAGAGTGAGAAAGATGGGCCCGTATAGAGAGGTCCCCGGGACTACAACCCAGGGAAGGGGGGAACGGACACGCTCTGCTCTAGTCCGAATAAAAGTGGGAGCAATTTTGGTTTTAAAGAGAATAATTCAAGAGTGGTGGTATGTAAAGGTTGACTTCTTTTCTGCATGGAATAGAGGAGGGGACAATGGGGAGTGTTCCTATAAAATGGAACCCCCATGGTTGGGACCAACTTGCTGTCCTGTATTTGAGAATGCCCAACAACAAAGATGGAAAACTGCTCATGTTTTCCTAAAGACTATAGAACAGCATGTTCTTTGGTTTCTGGAGGAGGCGGAGGGAGCAACAGATCGGCAGCGGGTCCGTGGCAGTGCGCCGAGCCTGAGAGAGCTGGAGCGTGCGTGGTGGTGGCTGTCACGGCCACCTGGGCCAGGCATTGTGCTCCCGCCCCGCAGAGAAGCGTGCCGAGGCAGTCCGGTCCCGGCTGCTGCCTTGCCGATCAGCTGAGACGTGACCCAAGGACTGCGCTCCATGCACCCCAGGGCGGCCAGGCAGGTGGGCAAGTTAGACAAAGAGCTCCAGGAACACCGGGACGAACTGGCTGGGAGCTTTGGGGGAATTCTTAGATTCTCTCCTTTCCACGAGATGCAAATCCAGCCATATGCAACAGTAAAGTCATGGAACCCAGTGCTCAGAGCACTGTGCTTAGGTCAGGAGGTCGAGCTTGGAGGTCTGAGAGACTTAATTTAAATTTATAAGGCTTTTTCCCTGTCTATGGACTTGGTACAAGGAAATCTTTGGTTTGGGTTATAAAATGTCTGCTAACTATATACAAAAGTGATATCTTTCAGTCAGTCTAAAAGGCAGGTTTTTCCGCCTTGTCAGAAATCCAGGTGCAAGCCCCCTGGAGCTGACAATGGTCACTCAAGCAAGGCTGAGAGTTAGCCCCAGGGAGTACAGCCTTTTGTTTAAAGGAAAGGCCCTGCAGGCTAAATTCAATTGATTTGGTTTCTGGTCGATTTATAAAGCTAAAAGCCTGTAACACATGAGACGGAGCAGAGACAGGAGGATGACAAAATGCTTAATTGACTAATAAAGTTTCCGTCTTCTGGGTTGTTGAAGACATTTCCCTAATTCTATCATGCTTGAATTTTAGCTATGATACAGATTTCTGTCTTCCCAGGTTAACCTCGATCAATTTTGAAAATTCTACCAATGGGAAAATTGTCTTATATATCCAAAATTTTCAAGGTAACATTTTAAAATACAGTAAAGACAAATATGTGTTGGATGTCAATTTTCCAATGAAAGCAATTACTAGGGATCATGGACTTAACAAAAGAAAGAGCATATACTTTTGTGCTCCACTGGCTTTTGACTTTAGGACAGAGCTCCTCCTATTGCCAAAATCCCAGAAAGAGACATATTTTCCAATACTTCCTCATAAGCCCATCTGGCTAATGGGTTTGTGGCAATTGAAAAGGAAATAAATATACAAGGAGAATTATATCTTCCTTGCGTTGCTAAAGTCCATGATTGTAGAGTTAAACTGAGTCAAAGAAAAAGACATAATGTTTCTTTTCTCATCTATTGCTCAATGGTTAGAGACATTATCTGCTATAAGTACTATATGTTTTCTGCTTGCTTATAAATAAAAAAGAAGGGGGAGAATGCCCCTAGAAAGTGTCTTTCTTAATTTTGTGAATTTTGCAGAAAAGCTAGTCATGGCAAGTTATAAAAGAAGTGACTGTCATAGGCTGACCACTGCTAACACTGGACCAGATCACTCCAGTTATAGCTGTTGGTTCAGTGACTAAATTGTTTGTGGGTTAAGAAATGCAAAAGAGGAACTCTTGGGGTACTCACCAAGACTAGCTATATTTCTTTGTCAAGGACAAATTGAGTTTTTGGGATAGAACTTACCGGGGTTGATTTTCTAGGATGGGTTCTCACATCTAAAAGCATTGTGAGTTTTAAGGAGATGGTTCTATTTGTTCATGCTAATACTACCAGGTGGTCATCATTTGACTTGTAAGGTTTAATTTTAGTCATTGTGGCTTCTATCCTCTTATTAGATAAATGCGTTGGAATAACTTATTTAAGCTAACAACATTGGTTGTCACAGGTTTTCCTTTTCAAAAATTTGGCAGGACAGGACTCTACTTTGTTGTGGATGATCACAGAGTTTCCATCTAAGATATTATTTCAACAATTGTCTCATTTTGTGTACTTGAACTAACTCTTTAAGATATTCCCTACTCCAGGATACAAGTTTAGAATGCTACTAAGTACAATACTGCAGTCATACTACGGATACCTCACTATATTTCAGTTTCTGTTGACGTCAGTTCTCCTCATACATCAATTGCAGTTCGTAAAAAGAGAGATTTTGGAATAACTTCTGCCATCGTTGCTGCAATAGCTGTTTCAGCTGTGGCGGCTACCACGGCTGCTGTTGCTCTGCTTCAGTTCCTACAGCACAGACACTCAATACTCTTTCTTCTGCAACTGCCCAACAAGCTCTGAACATCCAGAATCAACTAAATGAACAATTTAAAACTGGACTTATGACTCTTAATCAATGGGTTGATCTTGTACAAGAACGACTTAATATCATTGAACAATTAATGATATTGGGATGTATTCATTCTATTGTAGGACTTTATATAACTGATGTTTTGATCATTGAACAATTAATAACATTGTGATATATTCGTTCTATTGTAGAACTTTATATAACTGATGTTTTGTATGATAACCTTTCTCATGCAGCAAAAATGTCTAGACAGCTGTCATATATGTTAACTAGTCATTGGACTTATGAGTTTAATAACCTAACCCAATATTTATTGCTAAAGTACATATTCTGACCATAGTATCTACAATAAGAACTCTTGGTCTGATGTGCATTAACACTTTGCCAATCTCAGATGCGCCAACAACTGCAAGCACAGCTAATTAAGCAAGCCATGGCAGCTATGGATGGCCAATCCTCCCCCCATATAAGGCTTAATATGCTGGATCAGTAGTCAGAGACGGGTAAGATCCATGGAAATACATATCAGCCTAAGACAGGGTTCTGATGCTTGGAGGTTAGAATTCCAATCACGGGTAAGAGTGTAATTTGCCATGGACAACCTAAGACAGACATGGTCCCGAGCCTATTTTTTATAAAAGAAAAGGGGGATATGTCGGGGGCGAAAGCCTTTGGGGCCCACGGAGGCACACCCTGGCTTAATCTCAGGACGGCACCTGGCAGCTTGCCAAGAGGGGCTTAGCTTAATAGGTTTCAGGAGGTAGTCCTGATTGGCTATTTGCACATCATGCTCACAGGTTCTTATCATAGACCAATAGCTCCCTGATTGGCAAGAAGCTCTATATATTCTGATTTCATTTATGGAAGAGAGGTATGAGGTCTGAGATCTGAGAGAGTAATAAAGAGAGAATGCGCATTCTTCCACCCATAAGTGGTCTCTGTGTGTGTGTGTGTGTGTGTGTGTGTGTGTATGTGTGTGTGTTTTATCATTGCCCCCGTGGGCGGTGGGCAGTGACAAGTGCCTTTAATGTAAAGCCCCCACCTTTTAGAAAGGGCAGTGAATTATGAGGCAGCACCATAGTCCTCAAAACTACACTTCATCAAGTCTGGGCACAGTGGGAGAAGAGCAGGAAGGAGGAACATGGAGAGATCTTCAGGCCCAAGGAAGTAAAGGAGGTGTGTGAGCAAGTATGGATGCAAGACGGAGAGGCAGGACTGGGCAGGGTGAGGCTGGCCTGCCAGATCTAGAGGAAAATGGAGCATAGAATTGGCAACCTAGGTGGACCCAAGTTATTCCAACCCAACCTTCTTTCAAGGAACCAGGATGTTCAGGTCTCAGCCTTTAGACATCCTGCCTAGAGCAGAAATGTGAGCCTGGCATCTCCACGGAAGGGGTGCTATACCTTGACTTAGACCATGGTCCTTCCTGTGTGACTTGAGACCACAGCTTGTTCATCCAAAAAGTGAGAATAATGCAATAAAAAATTGTCAGAGGACAAGAAGACACATGATAAGAAAAGATGCTGATCAGAGCCCAGCTCCAGCATGTCCCGAGCCACCTGAGCTCTATGTAGCTGAGACTACAGGCAGATGTGGCATGGTACATCCCTGAAACACGCTGCCTCTCCTCCCCAACCTCCTGGAAGCCAGCACAGCATTCCTCCAAGTCCTAAGGGGTGGTTTGTGTGATGGAAACACTCCCTTTTCACTCCCCTGGGGCGTTAGTCCTCATCCCAGGTCTCCTCCCACATAGTTCAATAGCACCCAGGATCCAGTCACTTTCCTATCACTTCCTCCCAGTTAGTCCAGTGTGCTTAGGAACTGCCCACAGCCATGAACTTGGGCAGTCCCCAAGGCGTTTCTTCTGAGAGAACAAAGATCTGCCAAGCCAGAAGCTTGTACTTTTCTAGTTTCATGATGTCAAAAATGACTCATTAGGTTGATGCTGGCTTTACTGATTAATCTTACTTATGCACATGTCTTATTTCTCCCTGCTGGTTTGCTGGGAGCATTCATTTCTGCTACACTAGGAACAAACTTAGAGGCAGGTCCCTGGAGCATTGCACATTGCAGACTCTATCTCTTTGGCTCTCCACATTAATTTGCTTCAAATGACACCAAGGGGCCAATATGTTACACACACACCTTTGCTTTGATGAAATTTTTGCTTTCATTTCTAATCATTTGTGTAGAAAGCTCTGGTTTAGGTTTGCTTGGACCTTTTGGGCAGGGAATTGAACTCTTCCAAACCACTTCCAAATTGCTCTCATATTGGAAACTTGCTGAGTCTGGGATTTTCTCTGCTGGACCAAAAGCTTCCTTTTTCAGTCAGAAAACAAAACATACCACACAGGCTGATTCTCACCCCTCATCCCCAATAAGGCGTTTTAAATTTTTAATTAAAGCTGCAGTCTCAGGTGTTAATCCTTTGAGAGGGGTTTGTTACCTTTTCTCCAATATTGTTTGGTATGGTTGGGAATTTTTCTGGGACATTTGCTGATCTCAGCACCCTGATCCCCAGTTTCTACTGTGTCACTTGCATGTTGGTGGCTTATAGGTGACACAGTGTCATACATCTGTTGTGGAAATGTTAAACTGTAGCATTTGGGGAAAAAAAATCGTTCCATACCCCCACACTAGCTATTCTGGTGAGATGGGCCAAGACAATAGGACGGTCTGAGGTGGAGGGCCATGTACCGAAGTATCAGACAAACCCAGGGAGCCACTCATGAGGAGCAACAGAGTTGGAGCATCCCAAAGGGGGGCTGGGTTAGAAATGTGCCACCTGATCTGAGTCCTGGAGGCCAGCAGAGTTGGGGACCAAGGTCCATTCTCCAACAGGCTTGGGGATTCTGGTTCCAGTGGTCTGAGGAGGTCTAGGAATCAGTATTTAATGGCAACAACAACAATAATAATAGGATTAAATAGCAGTTCTGTAGCAGCTATTGTTCTAAGAATTTCATATATGCAGGTGCTCTCTGACTTATGGTTTTTGACTTTATGATAATGCAAAAGCAGCATGCATTCAGCAGAAAGGCACTTTAGATTTTGAACTTTATGTTTCCTGGATCTAATGATATTCAGCATGGTACCTTCTGCACGTAGCTCCCAGTTGGCCTTGTGATTGCGAGAGTAAACAGTGGACGCTCTCCAGTGCACTGTGTTGATAAGCCAGGCTGCTCAGTGGGTTAAGAGTATTAAGTGCTATTCCACTTAGGGTATTTTCAACTTACAATGGGTTTCATAGGATGCAGCCCCAGTGTCAGTCAAGGAGCACTGGTATATTAAGTTGTTTAGTCTGTATGACAACTCTATGAGGCAGGAGCCGGTGGAAAGCTAGATTCCAAGGTGATCCTCAGTGATCCTTGCCTTTGTGGAACTCGCCCATCCTTTTGAGTATGGGAATGTGGGAGTTTAGGAGAGAGACCCCACACAAAGTTGCCATGCTCTTCCTTAACCTCTCCCCAGTCAGAGCTTTGCCCTGCCTCCTGCAGGAAGAAAATGGGTATTCTTTTGGGCATTCTTGTTTGATTTTTTTTTTCTTAAACATGTATGAACTTTTTTCTGGTGACTTTTTTTTCAATTTTGCACCCTAACAGCAGTTAGGGTTATTTCTTCAAAGAGGGGATTGTGACAGTTAACCCCTTCAAGCAAGTTCCATAGACCCCCTCCCCTTGAGTGAGAGGTGTTTCTAGCTAGAGTTCAAACCTAGGTGTTAAAACTGATTGGTCAGGTATGGAACAACCAGCTGTCTCTCTGACTTACTTGGCCAAGATCTTAAAAGCCACCGAGACAAAGTCCAGCCCTCTCTTCCCTCCATATGGCTTTCTAGAAGAAGGACTTCTAAAATTTCCAGGCCTTAGGAAGGCTCAAGATTTTTCCCACATGAACCTTTTTCCTCATGATGGGAGCCCTCTGTTATCTTTCCTTCTTCTGCTTGTTTGGCTGAGCAGCACAAATTTTGTTAAATCCTCTCCCCCATGTTCTCTCCACACTGGTGGTTGGAGATCACTGTAACTTCCCATTCTCTTTTAAATAAAGTCTCCTTATCCTCTGGTGGTCTATAATTTTAGTTCTTTAACTTTATAGAGAAGAATTCGGGTACTCCTTAAATTCTGAGGTGCATTGGAATTATCTGGGTACTCCTTAAATTCTTTTTTTTTTAATTTATTGTCCATAATGAGTTACAACATTTAGTGGGCAAACAATGAGTTGTTATCCCCAATTCCCCGCTGCCCTCCCTTCTCCCCTCCACTGGATAACCTCCTCCATGGGTCGTCTGGATCAATCCTTGTGACAGGGGACCATGGATAGCCTAGTATTCAGCCAGGTTCTCCTGGCCATGCCTCTGGATAATCTCCTCCACCACGGCTCTTACAATCTTTCTGCCCCCTCTTCCGCATAGTTCCCTGAGTCGTGGTGGATGAGTATTAAGGCTGCTTTAAGGTTGTGAGCTTAGGGGTCTTTGTGTCAAAATCTTTGGTTTCTGTCTCACTGGCTTATCCTGTGTTGATTTAATGGCTGTGGCTGTGGGCCCCTTGTTCATCCCGTCATTCTCTGCGGGGTTCCATTTGGATCCTCCACGATATGACTGTGGTGGCTCCTCGTCTTGCCAGAATCTCAGCTATCGGCCTACGGTCGGTTGGTAGGGTTAGATGGGCCCCAGCTCTCTCGCTGCATCCTGAAAAATACAAACACAATCTCCATCGGAGAGTGAGATCAGTGTAGGTTAACAAATATACACAATTCTGGATTACCTAGATTCTATTTTTAGTAGTCTCCCTGTCACTCGCTCCCATAGTGCAT
>PVHP010014616.1:0-25032 GCA_004024765.1 Zapus hudsonius
CAAAAGAATATTATTTGAAAGCAAGGAAAAGAGGTAGTTGGGACAATTGCAACAATAGAAATGAACTTTAAGAACTTCATGCTAATAGAAACTAACCAGATGCATGAAGAAAAATTGTACATGATCTTGTTTGTGTAACAGGAAAAACGTTGAACACATAGAGAACATAATAGTTGCTCTTAGAAGAAGGAATTGGGTGGGGGGTGAATGTAGGTCACAGGGCACTAAGTTAAAGGGAAGTGAGCGTATATGCTGAAAAGTCTGACATGCAGTATGAAGAATATAGTTAATAATGCATTTTTGAACTGGAAATCTGCAATGAAACAGAATTTAGGTTTTCTCACTACAAAAATTAGTGATGGCTTAAGAATACATGAGAGTATGGATGGATGTGTTAATTTGCTTACTGACAACAAATATTTCATTATCTGAAACAAGACATGGATCCAGTAGGAATAAATGAAAATGGAAAGAAATGATTCTTTAAAACATAAATGAATAAAATACAAATCAGGAAAACGAGCCATGTCCTAATGTTTAAGTCTCCTTTTTCAAGGAGAAATTCCCAAGGATTGAGTCGTGCAGTTGACTCTATGGACTTCGCTGTTTTCCTCTTTGTTTCCATAGACAGTGAATTTCTTGGTAGAAGTTGGGAAACTCTGCAGTGTGGATAGCTCTCTAATTCTTTTTTCTAAATCTTAGGATGGAATATCACTAGGCTGGTTGTTGCCCTATGTAGAAGTGACTGCTTAGTAATTTATGTTCTGCTCTTTGAAACACAATTACATATTTCCTTTTTTAAAAATTATTATTGTCAAAGGGGTTCATTATGAGACAAACAGGGTAGGTGATTGTGTGCTTTAGTGGTTTCTGCCTACTTCTTTTTTTTTAAACTATAGAGCCTCTGTTCTAACAGATCTGACAGCATGAAATTTTCATAGTCAATCAGCACTACTATAACAAGGTGCCATAAAATGATGTCTAATGAGAAAAAGGAATTTGATAATATGGTAGGGAGGTTGAGTATCACAAGAAAGCTGCCAATATTGCCCCATTATGGGGAGGAACCTTTATGTGAGGAAAGTTTCCAGAACTCTCTGGCTCTCATTTATAAGAAAACTGATCCCATTGTTTTAGTCAGCTTTCTTGTTGCTGGCACAAAGAACCTGACTAAAGCAACTTTTATTATTTTGGTTTACAGACTCAAGGGGAAACTCCATGGGGGCAGGGAAAATGGCATGAGGAGAGAGTGGACATGACCTCCTGCCCAACATCAGGAGGACAACAGCACACTGTTTCACACTGCCTGGGCCATTTACAATAAACAAAACCACACTGCACATTTATTGACCCTCTCTTTCCAGCATTTGTTTTACTCCAGGGTCCCTGGTGGGCTATCAATTTGTTAATCCAGAGGGGGGTGGGAATAAAGCTGACTTTAAAGAGAAGGAAACCTTGTTAAGCATTCTGGCCCCTGTCTTCAAAAGAGTCAGCATTCTTCCTGCAGATGACCTGGCCTATCTCAGAAGAGGTTCCAATTCCAAAATTGCCATTAACTGGGGATCCCACATTCAAAATGAATTGTTTATGGAAGTCACCTGAATCAAACCACCATACTCATTAACAAGGGATCCACCCTTCTTACATGTTTTCTGAAGTGTCTTAGTTCCTGCTACCATCAAATATATATATATATATATATATATATATATATATATATATATATATATATGGATACCAAAGTTAATGGTAGTACCCTAAAGATAATGTCAAAATTGCTAAGATAATGCACAATTTCTACCATGTGAACAAAGGAACTCTGGTTAGCATACTCTGTATCAAGGTCCCAACACACAATCCTAAAAGTAAGTGAATATTATAAATATTGCTATTTCTGTTACCATTCAAGTTCCCAAAGCCCAGAGCTTTCAACAAGGAGAAAATTATGACCAGCAATGAAGAATGTTAGCATTTTATTTTTCATTTAATTATCTTCCAGATCCTTTTATATTTGAAATTTTCTCCATGTGCCTCAAAAGAGCCATTATTATTAGCAATGGTAGGCCGGGCGTAGTGGCGCACACCTTTAATCCCAGCACTCGGGAGGCAGAGGTAGGAGGAGGCCACCCTGAGTCTAGAGAGTGAATTCCAGGTCAGCCTGGACTAGAGCGAGACCATACCTAGAAAAACCAAAAAAAAAAAAAACAGAGCCATTATTATTAGCAATGGTTTATTTGTTACACATATATACATGTATATGTTCATATACATACATGCACACATATATATGCATACATATATACAAAAACATATATATGCATATCTATATCACAGAATTATATGAAGTGAGAAGAATTCTATAACTTCCCAACAGACCCATTATACTTTGATTCTATGATGCCAATACCCACCGCTTAGTAAAAAAAAAATTCCTCCATATGAGTGTGATACAGTTATGTTTTCTTTCATCAAGCCTACTATCTTAATCTTTCAGCATTCAAACACTGAAGACGATCTATAGAGTGATATTGAAACACCTGAAAACATTGATTAATTCCTAAAATAAAAATTATTAAAAGAACAAAACCAAGGCTAGAAAGATGTCTCAGTGGTTAAAAATGTTGTTTTAAAAGTCTGCCAGCCTGGGTTCAATTCCTCAATACCCAGGTGCACAAAGTGGTGCATGTATCCAGGGTTCTCTTTCACTGGCATCAGACTGTGGCACACACACACACACACACCAGACACACACACAAACTCTCTCTCTGTTGCTCTCACTTGCAATAAATGAATATATATATATATATATATATTTCCCTATCAATTTGTCTTTTTGGTACACAGTTTTAAGCAGATCAATAAACTCAATTTATTTCTATTTTGAAAATAAAATAAAATTTAAGATCCATGCATAGGTATTAAGATTTGTCAAATACAAAAAATGTTTGTTTGTAGTTATGCAATAATCATGTGATTTTATTTTTGATTTTTTTAACTAATGTCTAGTGCATTCATGCTGGCTATGTTTAAATGCCATGCTTCATTTAAACTTCTGAAGTAAGTCATAGCGATTCATTTGTTTCCTTTGTTTGGTATATTTTTTTAAAATTTATTTGTCCTCAATTCTTCATGATTCTTCTTCATTATTGTTTTGTGTTTTTGACATCTATTCTTGTTCCCTTTTTCATTTCTGAAAATGTTTAGTTTCTCTCTCTTTTCTCGATTTTTTTGTTTTGAATTAATCTTTCAAAAACAGAATTATTCTATTGCTCTTATTGAATACTCATTTATATCCTTGATATTTGCTATAGTTCTTGTAGTTTTGTTTGTTATACTTAATTTGCTTATATCTATTTCACAGAGCTGTCACAACTAATCTTCATAGACAACTTGTTTACTTTTCAGTTTCCTAGGACATAGTGGGATTACATGCAGCTGTGTTTGTGAGGAAAATTTTAGAGAAGATTAAGGAAGGGTTAAAAAATCAATCCTGGGCTGGAGAGATGGCTCAGAGGTTAAGGCAAGTGCCTGCAGTGCCTAAGGCCCTGGGTTCAATTCCCCAGTACCCACATAAGCCAGACCCACAAGGTGGTGGCCCTGATGCTCTCTCTCTCTCTCTCTGATTGAAAAATGAATAAATAAAATATTTAAAAAATCAATCCTGAATGAAGGCAGCACCATACTCTGAGTTCCATCATCTCACAATAAAAGAGGGAAAGAGAAAAGTTAGCAGATTGCCAATATTCTCCATTTTCATTTTTCTTCATCTTTTTGTTCCTTTTTTTTTAGGTCCAGACAATGGTGTTGATTGCTCTCTTTCATCAGGTGGTTTGCCCCTATGCTCTACTCTGCTGGATTGAATCCCATGAAACCATGAACAAAGTAGATCTTTCTTCCGAGCTTGTTTTCATCAAGTCAACTTGTTGTGAACATGCAAAATTATCAAACACAAGATACTTTTGCATGTCTCATATATGCTCCCTTATGGTTTTTTTTTAAATTTTGTGCTCAAATTGGGTATTTTTTGTGACCATTTTACTTTCACTTGATTTTGATCCTTCTAGTATGTCATTGGCCCGTCTATTCAGTTTTTCATTTCAACTCTTGGTGTTTTCAGTTCTGGAATGTTTATTTCTTTTTCATTCATTCCCAGCATAGATTAGATTTACCTGATATTTATCTAGCTTTTCACTGTTTCCTCTACAATTTTAAGCATAGTTATTTTCAAGTCCTTGCCAACATGCATCCAAATCGTGGGTCATAATTACAGATTACCTTAAGATCTGCTATGATAGGATATTATCCTAAGTGATAATGACCTTTTATTGATAAAATATCATCTAAGGTTTGTATCGAAACTGTAACATTTTTATAAGTATAGCCATTGGTAATAAACAGTTTGTTATTTTCTACTTGAAGAATGATGTGGACTCCTAGCCTTGCCGTGAATGGATGTGGGCCTGTGTGAGATTGTAAATTAACAACACTAGAGCAGACTATGTTCTATTATTTGGCTCATTGTGTTGTTAGCTTTCTGGTTAACCTTACTAAGTCTTTTGTTCCAGAACCTTGAAATCCTGTGGGAAATTTATGTAGCTACATTCACCAACTTTCTGACTCACTCAGATTTAATATTTAAACTAAATTTTGAGAAAGGATTTGCCATTTTTGATGCTTCTCCAATCCTAACTTTATATCATTTATACTGTATTGTATTAAAATTATTATATATTCCTATGTAATACAATATCAGCATATTCCAAGTCCGCAGTCAGGTTCATCACTCAGGATGGCTTTATAATCTATAAACTGGATGATTACCATAAGCACAAACTTCAGTATTTCCACACTCTATTTTACCCCCTGCACAATAATTTAACAGCCCATTATTGTCAAAGTTTTTTTTTCCTCCTAAGTGTTGAGAGTCTGATGAAACTATATTGTGTTCATTCATAAGTTTTTGATGTGCCTCATTTTAGCCTTCCTTGAAAACTTAAAGCTCCAGAAATATCTTCTGGGGAAACAAGCCATCTGTTTGCTTCTTTTCATGCCTTTATTGCTGTCACTTCAGGCCTCTCTGAACATTCTACTGCTTCTTCTTCCTTTTTCCCCCAAAGGGTTTCTCTTGGAATAATTCTTCCCTTGTTCCCCAAAGAGTTTCTCTTGGAATAATTCTCCAATTCTCAGCTCACTCTTCAAATTAGCAGATACTCTCCTCTCTTAGAGGAACTTTCATTTCAGCACACTTCTAAATCTCTGTGTTTTGCATTTTAGTACACTTTTGTGTATACTGCTCCCTGATGCCTTAAAAACATAGTAGTGAAAAAATTTTAGAGGGAATATTTTTGCATGTGGAATGCATATGTGCTTGTGTATTTCAATGTTACAGTCATTTACCACCTTATGGGTTATATTAATAGATAGGGCTTACTTAATTTTAAAATGAATTATTTTTATCATTTTGGAAGGTGTTATAGTTACATTTGCATAACTTGGACAAAATACCTGAACAGGAGCATCTTATGGGAGGAAGGGACTTAATTTGTCTTGTACTCTTAGTGGGATCTTCATGATGGCAGAGGAAGGACAGTAGAGCTGAGGTAGGACAGCCTCTATGGCAGATGGAAAACATCATGAGGAGTGTGAGCTAACTTCTAGCAAAGAGAGCAGCAATGATAAGCAACACACCTCCTTAGACAAGGCTCTACCCACAAGTTGCCATCAGTTGGGAACCAAGCATTCAGAACACATGAGTTTATGAGAGGCACTTAATTCAAAGCAGCAACAGGGGCCGTCTATGCATATGTGTGTTCATGGGTTTGGGTATATGTGTCACAGTGAGCGTGGAGAGAAAAGGATAAATTCTAGTTTTGATTTTAACATTTCACCTTATTTGAGGCAACATTTTCCACCTCTGTTCTTGCCAAGACAGATAGTCTGTGATCTTCTGCAAAATACTGTTTCTGCCTCTTTTCTAAACATAGGTTCATTGGAAGCCCACCACAGTTTCTGACTTACACTTGAGTTCTGGGGATCTAAACTCAGGTATTTGTGATTTCAGGGCAAGTGTTTTATCTGCCTAGGCATGTCTTCACTATCTGTTTTATCTGCATTCTAATACTGAAATGAATCTGGCACAATGCATATATTGGCCTTTGCCAAGATCATAACCTCTGTGTATATCAAGACATTGTAAAAAATTCTTGTGAAACTTTATATTGCATAACTGCTTTAAGCTATATTTATGAGACCCAGTTAGTTCTCTCCTTGGGTGACCTGGGTATCCACAGCAGGCAAGAAGTTAGAGAGGCGTGTGAAATATTTTCATACGCTATCACTTTGATTTTGCAAGATCAACATCACTCAGATCTCTTTTGTATTAAATTTCATGTATTGCTCTTAAAATATTACAGTTTAATTTCCTTTGGTGGCATTTGTTTTCATTTCCTTTCATTTCAGCATTACACTTAGTGATAAGAATTATGGGACTTTTAGGGTCCTCATAAATAGAGGACCCGGGTTGAATATTTATTTATACAAGCACTGCTTTTCCTTGCCTCTCAAAGCTAAGCACTTGATATTGTTCCTTTGAAATTAGAGTTCATAAAATCATTTGTTCCCAAGTGTGAAGTAAATAGTGTTGTATTGTTAAATTGAGAATCAACATGGACTCTTTTAAGAATTGGGGCATATAATTAGCGAGTAGAAATTTCAGGACACCGATTTTAGCTTTAACAACAATATGTGTGTTTAATATGTACTTCACAGAAGTAAAAGTAACTGGGTGCTTTCCTTGATAGTAGGAATACTCCTCACCATATTTATTCTACAGGGAATATACAGTGACTTCAATCAATTAATGATTACTGCAGATAATTCCATTTTTTCCTTAACCTAAGACTAAGTGAAATACATAAAAATCTAGAATGTGCACTCGTTTGAATCACTGGATATATCTTAGGCTTATTTTTTATAAAAATTCTAAACTCTTACATTGTTTGATATTATTCCATATGAATAATTTATTTGAACAGACTTTCTGGCTGCACTTAAGAGTAAATTTTCAAATATTTCAGTACTCATTAGTGTTTTCTTATCTTGTAGGAAAATGTGCACAAATGAAAGAAGTTTTAAAAAATCTGTGTATTACTTCAAATGATTGAGTTAAATAATATCTTTTGAAAGGTGACTTAATGTCCAAAATATTTGAAAGAATAATGAGTAAGTTCACAGTTGGTTTTACATATGCTTCCTTCTTGATGTTGAAAGGAATTTCTTATATACTGTGTGACATGTGGTTGCCCACTGGGATGCTGGGATGCCTTTACCTTTACCTTTAAGCAACTACTAGTGTTTTCAAGCTGGCAATGCATAGAGGTATTGCCTTCCTTAAATTGGCATGCATCAAATTCCCCAGCATTCTGTGAATCAGTGTGCCACCAAATCCATATGCTTAAATGACTGTGTTTGGGTAATAGACATGTTCCTTTCTGACAGCAAATGCTTCAAAGAAACCCTGGATATAAGACAATTTACCCCCAGGAGACTGCTTCCGTAAACAATCAAGGGAAGGTAAGAAAATGATGCAGTCTCTGAATAATCTGTAAAATGACAAGAACTGGAGATCTAGCTGTATCTTCTGTGTGGTGTTTTCGCGTGTCATTATTGCAGGGGAATGTTATAGAAAATCAAAGTCCTAAAGCATACCATTTGGGATCACTTCTTTTAGACACAACCAGAATTATTCCTTTTTATTTGAAATATTTTATTTGAATTATCAGTTTTCAATCAGCTGTCATAGAGCCTAGCTGCCAAAACTTTCAGAATGAGAATTTTGAATATAATTCCAGAAAGGTATGCAATTTGCAGATTTTGTCACAGGCAGCATCCAACCTGAGAAAGAAATGCAATCTCAAATTATTTAAATCTTTCTCAGAAACAAAATGAGCAATTGGATCTGAGAAGTTTTGGAGTGGTAAGCACACAGTTTATTTTGCCTGTGAAAGTTAAAAAGAGTGTCTGCTATAAATAAAAAAAATCACACATAAGTCACATACATTTTACTCCTAAATTGTACTTTATAATGTTTTTTATCCCATTGAATATTATTTTAGTGGTTTGAAATAATATTCCCTCAAAGGAGCTGCAACTTTAAACATCACACAAGACTGATTAGCATTTCAGTAAATGTGCAGAGGTGGGGTGTTATAGATCCCTAACCAAATTATTCTGGGGTACCTTAATCTCCATTGTGGTGTGACTCATCAACTATTCTTGTATCTGATTATTAAATAAATCTTTTGAAAGTTAGAAACATAACCCTTAACTTCCCACCAACTTAAAATCTATGAATGTCATCAGAGAACATCCAGTATCTATATCAAAGATGTCCCTTTGCTTGAACCTGCATACCTGGTATTGCTATCAATGTTTTGAAGAGTGTCTAATTCATGGCTTTCTTTTTTCTGTAACTTTAGCTTCATGAGATTGTTAAGAAATTGGAAGGTGGAATTTGGAGAAACTTAAATTTGGATTCCTGTGCCATGGCCTTTCTATTTGGCTCAAATTAAGCTAGCTCTTATCTTTGATATGAGAACTATGTTTTTGTTGACATTGCAATGGTTAAAATATTAAAGAACTCTTAGTTATTGAGTTACTTTATTATATTTGGAGGCTTATAAAAGCCCATCATATGTTAATTTATGGATAGTCCATGACTATTCATTCATTTTTTTAGTTTTTTCAAATGAATATTTTAGCTTTATGTTTAAGTATATATGTAATTAATTTTTACTCTCTCACCGTGTGTGTGTGTGTGTGTGTGTGTGTGTGATCTACTATTTGTTAAGGAGAACTTAATGTTACCAGCTTTTTTTGAGTTCTTGTTTTTCTACCTTCAATGAAGGATGACTATAAACATAGTAGGAGAAGTTAAGCAAGATTTTCATTTTATAACAGAATACCCCCAAACAGGTTAGGGTCCAGAGTGGGTGATTCACTTGGTGACTTGGATCAAGGGCTTTTTATACAAAAGGATGTAAATCAGGAAACAAGTCCAGGTGGATTGAGTTGTTACTTGTGTGAACATAGGGCACTTGATAGGCTGATGAGCTAGGCAAAGGAATGCAGGTTTCCACCAAAATATTCCAAAAAGGACAGAGATTCCTAATCCCTATCACAAATCCCAATCATGAAACTACTATGACTGGTGTTTTGGGAAAGTGTGTTTGTGTGTGTGTGTGTGTGTGTGTGTGTGTGTGTGTGTGTGTGTGTGTGTGTGTGTGTGTGTTGGGGTAAACATTTTATTATAAATGAGAATGCTTATAAAATAACTTTAATGCTTTAGGTATACCAAATACATTAAATTGCATTTGAAAATGAATATTTCAAATGAGTTACATCATAAGAGTTTCCAACATAGATTGAATCAATGATCTTGTAGAATACTTGAGGCATTTGTTATAAAATTTTCAGATTTGACTTCTTTAGATGGTCATGTCAGACACAAGAGAACCTATGTCGATTAAATAATTATGCGACATGAAAGCTACAAAGAGAAATATTTTATTGATTTATGAGTTAATAAAATTGTCAAAGCAATTGTTGAGATGGAATAAATGTAGTCCTCCAGCAATTATATGGGAGAACTAAACAGACATTGTGTGAAGTGCATTCTCTCCTTCTACCAAAATATGTTACAGGACAAGCACAAATATAAATAAGAAAACAAACAACAGACAAAAATGATCATTTAAAATATATTCAACAAAATATCCCAAAGTCACAAATGATAATGAAAAAGATATTTATGGAATTGACTATGGAAATTATCCAAAAAGCTAAGCATATAGATATTACATATAGATATTAAAAATATGGGAATATTGATTAAAATCAATAAGAAAAAAAATCAGTAGAAAAATGTAAATATTTTAAAGATATGGATAAATAGTTCATATTCAAATGAATTATAGACATAAATGATGGTAATCACCATTTATCAAATTAAAATACCAAGGACCTACAAATTTAATGGCTCATAATGGTAATGTCTCTAACAGCACATTGGAGAAAATAGCGCTACTATATTCATAAACTGACCACTTATTAAACACACACACACACATACGCATTCATGCTGCCATTCATAGAGTAGAAATGTATTACACATAATAACTTTCAACTGCATTTATAGATGTTCATTAATCGATGCATTTTGGAAGTAATATTTTCATAAAATATACAGATATGTAAAATCAGAATTATTCTTTAATAGAAAACGAATTAAATTTTGATAGTCAATCTGTCTCTAAACAGCTCTATGCTATGTTGACAGTATGGACTCTTTTCATTGGTTGGTAACTAAATTGAATATCAGGGTATTTAAGCCTGTGGATGGTACACCCTACTTGAGCAAAGATGAAGCTCATATTTATATGGGGATATTTTTTGTAGTGAAGATATTTTCAAACTGGAATTATTGGTCATGCTATGGAAAACGGCTCCCCTTTTTACACATCATTTTACATTATAATTTATAATATATGTGCAGATTGGCTTATGATAAAATAAGAATGTAGCACTGAATACTATTTACCATGACTTTATAGTAAGTAAAAAGCATTTCATGGGTAACTGAATCCTTAAACGGATTCTGAGTAAAGGAGAAAATGGAACATAAAAGTAAAATGATGGGGATAGGAAGATGGCTCAGTGGTAACATACTTTTCTCACAAGTATGAAAACCTGAGTTTGGATCCCCAGAAACACATTTAAAATATTAGGAATAGTTTTGAGTGACTGTAATTCTAGCCTTAGGAGAGGCAGAATTAAGAGAAATTTTAGGTTCAGCGAGGGACCTTGTCTCAAAGTATAAAGAGGAGAGTGAAGAGCAAAATACCTAATGCTATAGTCACACTCACACACACACACACACACACACACACACACACAAACACACACTCACACTATACTTGAACATGCAAGAATAGTGAGACTGTAAAAAAATAATAATTACTATGTGTGTGACCATAAAATGGCTGAGAAGGCAGGTCTATCTCATTCCTAAGACTATGACCTTCAGAACATGTAAGGTATGATGGAGTTCTGAAAAGCTTATGACCAACTTTTCTGTAGATTCTAATACTCCATGTTTTTACATGAAAGAGATGATTTTCTATTAATCAGAGATAAACTAGCATCAAGGGAAATGAACATTCCCTATAATTTTGGTATGAGTATTTATGTCATTTTCAGATAGACAGAAACCTACAACTTAGAAAGTTATCATGTCTAACATACTTGCAAGCAAATGACCCAATTTGCACATGTAAGGCTTATCTAATCTTAATGCAAAGAACAGAAAGCATAATGGTCCTAAATGTAGTGATCATTTAAAAAATAAACTAAAAGCATCTTTTATGACATGCTCATCTTTTCTTAATATCTCATCTCAGTAGTCAGAGCATCTGTGAGAAAAAACTAACAGCTGTGAACTTAAACATAGAACCATATTTAGTCTCAGAAACATAAAAGTTGGAAATGTGTGGCTGCTCAAACTGGCAAGCTATAAATGACAGTACTATATGCCACAGAAATTGCAATTTTGGACATTGAACTTCAGTGTTAATGTATCTCACAGAAGAATGCCCGCTATGCATAGATATCAGGTGGTGTGCTTTTCTAATAAGGAACATGTCCCCATGTGACTTACAAACTCAAGGGTTACAAAAGAGACTTCTTTTTAAAAATATTTTATTTATTCATTTTCAAACAGAGAGAGAGAGAGAGAGAGAGAGAGAGAGAGAGAGAGAGAGAGAGAGAGAGAGAGAGAGAGAGAGAGAGAACGCACCAGGGCCACCACCTTGTGGGTCTGGCTTTTGTAGGTCCTGGGGAATTGAAACCGGGTCCTTAGGCACTGCAAGAAAGTTCCTTAACCAATAAGCCATCTCTCTAGCCCCAAAAGGGACTTTTGTTTATCGTTGATTGTTGTACTCATCAATTGCATCAAATCTCAGGACAGGAAACAACTCCTATTTAATCATAAAATAAATACAGTTGAAGAAACTTTCAGCTGAAATAATCGTTAGTGAAAAGACTAAGGTTTTTCAAAGAAATAA
Source organism: Zapus hudsonius (assembly GCA_004024765.1). Classification (NCBI taxonomy): domain Eukaryota; kingdom Metazoa; phylum Chordata; class Mammalia; order Rodentia; family Dipodidae; genus Zapus; species Zapus hudsonius. The sequence continues at coordinate 12,120 of PVHP010014616.1, forward strand.
AAGATAACAAGGCACTTTTCCTAAGTTTTTTTCAATATTTCCTGTCAAATGCATATTCATTTTTGAATTCATATTCAACATAATCTCAAATAGAGCAAATATAATATTTGGATTAGATTTACTTTAAAAATCTAAATATATTTACTAAGCCATATTCCCTAATGTGGAAGTATGTGATAGTACATTTTCAGCAATAGAAATGAAATTCCCAAAAAACTTTTTTAGTCAAACTAAAGAAAGAGTCATTAATCAAATCCTGTATTCCTAATCATTCATCTCTCTTGTCATTTCTCTGCAGAAGTGATAATGACATCTGGTTTTATATGGTTAATGAGTGTGAAATGATATTGAATTTCTTTTTTTTCCCCTACGGCTCCTATGTCCTTTTCCTACTCCCATTATAGAAAGAAATGCCTAAAATCTGTAGCTCTTTGTGGTACATAATATGTTTATGTGGCTTGCTCACAATCCAACCATTCAGTATTTTCTTCAATGCAATCTTTTCTAGGCCTGAAATAATAATGATGAATTTAATCCAATTTTCACTACAAAAAAAAAAGATGTTAAAATGAAACCTGTGGACATAAGCCAATGAAGAACTGATATGTTTTCCCATTTTCAATGTAGGGAGGGTGCTAGAGGAAATAATTTTATCATATTTTTACATGGGATTTCCTCATTTTTTTGCTGAAAAATGGAAAATTCAAATAATAAACCTTTCTTTTGCTACAAAATCAAATTGCATATTGGTCAATATAAAATTCCTCTAATTGTGTGATTCTTTTGCATTGGAGGAAGCCCAAGACCATTCATATCTGCATATGTGCCTCAGATGCCTGCCTCCACCTTCTCAACAATATCACAATCCCAGTTTTTGTTTTATTCTAATTAATGAATCTTTTCTGTTCCCCAAGTGTATAGCACTATATAGTATCCATTTAAAAGTATTTTATTTATTAATTTTCAAGCACAGAGAGATATAAAGAGGAGAGAGACAGACAGACAGAGACAGAGACAGAGGCAGAGACAGAGAGAGAGCACCAGGCACCAGGGCCACCACCTTGTGGGTCTGGCTTATGTGGGTCCTGGGGAATTGAACCTGGGGCCTTAGGCACTGGAGGCAAGTGCCTTACCCTCTGAGCCATCTCTCCAGCCCTATAGGATTCATTTTTAAACAATTAATATAGACACCAAACTCATTCAAACACAGATATTGATGTAGAATAGTGCGTTCAGGTGAGGTGTTCCAAAATTATGTACCCCAATTTTGCATCCTTATCCTTTTTTATCAAAGAATTGATTTAAAATCGTTTAAAGAATGGTTAAGTATGAATTGATGAGTTTATTTAGGGAGAAATCATAAATGATGAGATTCATTTAAGGGAAAGTGTTCTATGAAAGGCTAGAACAGTCACAAGTACGTGGAAGACAGGACCGAGTGCTCATGTAGAGAGATTTAGAAGAAACACCCACTCCTATTTCTTCTACATCCACTTTGAACCTCCATGTGGAAGAAAGTCAAGCAATTCAGTGGAATGACTTAAGGAAGAAAAGAAGACAGAAAGTATCAAAGCAGAGACAATTCAGATGAGAATTTTAATATGTATTTTAATTTCATTTTTAATTAATTTCCTTATGAAAAATTATGTTCCTTTTATGAGCAAATCTTGTGAAGGTGTCTCCATTTCCATCTTCTCTGTCCTCTACCCACTGAGGTCGCTCCTCTATGTGCACACTGGATCTGCCAAAGGTTAGGGGGTTGTGAACCACACCAGAGGAAGGCAGTATTTTATTTTTCTTCCCTCTTTGTTCATTGTTGCAGAGGGAGGTGTCTCTGGATATTCTCCTAAACTAAGGCTCCTGCATTCTATCTGTCCTTTCTTCCACTCAGTTCCCTGAGTCATGGTGGGTGAGTTTTAAGTTGGCTTTGTGGTTGAGATCTTAAGTATCTCTGGATCTTTGCCCTGGGTTGTGTTGGGTATCATTGGTGTCTGTCTCCATTGACCTTTCATGGGTTATCAGACTTGCTGTGGTGATTGTTCTCCTGGTAATCACTTTCTCATAGTAATTTGGGCCCTTTGTGATAGGCCAGGGGTGGTTTTTCAAAGGTTGCACATATAGGCCCTTCCTTCCCTGCCTCAATTCTGCTAAGGATTGGTCATTGGTGAAGTTATTGTTATTCAATTTGGGGATGAAGAGGCCTCAGTCAGTTTCTTCCAAGATGGAGAAAACATGTCTCAGGATTTTCCCACCCATCCGGAGGCTTTTTACAATATTTTCCCTTCCACTGGAGGAGCACCGATTTGTACAATTACTATGGAAATCAGTATGGAGACTCCTCCAAATATGGAAAATAGAACCACCACTAAATGATCCAGCTGTACCTCTTTTGGGTATCTACCCTAAGGAATCACAGAAGCACTTGCCCAACCATTTTTATTGGTGCTCTATTTACAATAGCCAGGAACTAGAATCTGCCATAGGTATTTGAAAACTATTTGATAAATTGAATAAAAGGAATATTATTTTTTTCTTTGCTTCTCCAATATATATCACAGTACAGCTTTTAGAAAGGTGAATTAAATAAGGTATGTTTCTTACTAATGCTAAATATAAGTTGCTATTTTATTAACATAGCTTAGAAGATATCAGAATAATGAGTATGTGTTTGGGAAAAACTACTGTGAGAAATCCTGAAGAATTCAGCTGTAAGTCAAAACTGACCGCAAGTCAATGAGGGCATTCTGGGGCTAGGCTGAAGAACCAGGCAGGAGGTATAAAATGAGGAAAGGCTGATACATGGGTGATGGTACCTCCACACCTGCTCTCCAGATCTGAGAGGCCTGTTTTAAGAGGGACAGAGAAGAACAAGAGCACATGAAAGTGTGACATATGAAACGCTTGAGGGGACTTGGAATGTTCAGCTTCTGAAAGCCTGAGGGATAACTATAATTGATATTTTCAAGTGCCAAGCAGCTGTCATATTTGAGATTATTTCCTCAATTTTCCTGAAGAACTCTGATTAATAATGGGTCAGGTATGAATTTTACCATCAAAATGACACTTACCCAGAAAGATTATGATAAGTGAGTGGAGGAGTTTCAACCATTTTTCTAGTATTTCTTTGTGTGTGTTTATGTGTGTGTGTGTGTGAGAGAGAGAGAGAGAGAGACAGAGAGAGAGAGACAGAGACAGAGAGAGAGAAAGAGAGAGATGTTGCCAGCACAAATTAACTCCAGACTCATGCACCACCTTGTGCATCTAGTTTACGTGGGTACTGAGGAATTGAACCTTGGTACTTAGGCTTTGCAGGCAGGCACCTTAACTTTTGAGCCATCTCTCCAGCCCTGCTAGTATTTTTTAGTTCCCTATAGTTGCATCTTCATGTAACATCTGGGGATGGATTTGAAGATTTCTTGTCATTTTTGGCACAGTGATTATGTTCACATTCCAAGATAACATGGAAGTCAATCATCATTTACTGTTTTTTGGTCACCGTAATTAATTACTCACTGTGTTAGTGGGGTTTGAATTACCACTATTGTGTAAAACCTCAGCCATGTGGTAGTGAGGAAAGTCATAGTTATCCCCTCCCTCAGGTTGAATTGCTTCTCCTTATGAGAGAATACACTCAAGTTAATCAGAATAATATTCAGCAATTTATGTAATGATATCATGAATATTAAACATTTTAAATAGATTTTCTTCTAAATGCTTATATACTGACCCAGAATTCATCTCTGTAAATCATTTTTTAAAAATTTCCTGCCGGGCGTGGTGGCTCATGCCTTTAATTCCAGCACTAGGGAGGCAGAGGTAGAAGGATTGCTGTGAGGTCGAGGCCAGCCTGAGACTACAGAGTGAATTCCAGGTCAGTCTAGGCTAGAGTGAGACCCTACCTCGAAAAACCAAAAAAAAAAATTTCCTATGATACATAAGGGTGTTGAAGAACTTCATAGACTTTGAGGATTATTGAAAGTTTTTTTTTGCCTATGAAATGTGACATTATTTCAAATCATGTGGATTTTTACAGCTTCTTCATATTTGTTTTTTTTTTAATTCTAAGATACTTTATGTAATGTCTGAGCATTGCAGTCACTTGGAATGTTTTTCAATTTATGTCAACAAATAACCAGGAAGAAAAGTTAGTAACGGTAATCAAATTTAATGCGTTCTAGTGGCAAGTCCTCTTAATTCCAATATCATTTCTTCATTTATTTTGTTTTTTTTCTTTGCACATTTTCATTGAAGTGAAAGTCAGCACAAAATGATAAAATTCTCCCATTTTCTTTTGCAGAACAACTGAATTTTCCTGAATGTTATACTCAAACAGTTTTGGGAGTCTTTATTAACTTTGAAACTATACCATGTGAGCTTCATCTTGTATTTAATGACTGTCATGAGCCTGAAGGTCTTGGGAGTATGTTCACTAAAATAATATATTCTAGGATGTTACAGCAGAAATTAGTTGAATTTTAAGAATAAACCTTGCTTTACTGTGAATCTATAACAGTTTTGATTTATTCAAAACAAAAATTCAATCCTTTTAAAATTTCATTTACAAAAGCTTTTTAAGTAGGCTACTGGAAAGATTCTGCATGCCACAAGATTAAATTCTAGCAAATTTGCTGGCTTGCACTGTTCTGTGAAATGTCGAGTGTCTCTGGTGCTGACATCAAGAACAGTCATGTCATTACAGGAGGAGAGCACATGGACACTGAGGCATGGTGCCTGGACTTCTGGGCTCTTCTCCTTGAAAGTCTTTATGATTTCTAGAATGGATTTCTAGAATGAGAGACTCTATTTGGTACTGAAATTTATCAGAAATGAATTAGAAAGGTATTGAACAAAATGTTGTATAGAAAATAGATATAATATAAACAATGGGATTTGAAATATGTCCACTGCCCATATTTTTTCTAACAAAAAGTACCCACAACTACTATAATTAGGTAGCATTTTCTCAAATGATGCAACTTTATTTCATTTGTCTTGATCTAATATTCTTTTTTAATGTTTTATTTATTCATTTCAAAGGAGAGAAAGAGAGAGAGAGAGAGAGAGAGAGAGAGAGAGAGAGAGAGAGAGAGAGAGAGAGAGAGAGAGATACCAGGGCCACCACCTTGTGGGTCTGGCTTATGTGGGTCCTGGGGAATTGAACCCTGGGCCTTAGGCACTGGAGGCAAGTGCCTTAACCGCTGAGCCATCTCTCCAGCCCTTGATCTAATATTCTTATGAACCCAAAACGTCCCGTTATATGCATGCTTTTTTTTACTTCTCTCTAGTTCTGACTGCTAGTTTTAATTTTTACTTGTGTACTTCCTGAAAGTCAGGTGCTAAATGAACAGTGAACCACACATACATTTGCTTTTATAGACCAATCTTCTATTCTGTGAATATCAAAAAACAAAGTACTTTAGAAAGAGCCACTTGGCCCATGTCTTTGCTCAAGTCTCCAAATGTCTCACAAATGATGAAATATTTTGTTATTTCCTATGATGACCTCCCCAAATCCTACCAGTTTTACACATTCCTTAGTAAATTTATGATGACATTTCAAATATTTCTTGCTTAATTTATCTTGCATGATGGTATAGTTATATTCTCATTGCTTAGACCAAGCACAATACCAAAAGCAGATTATGAGAAGAAGATTTTTTTAATTTTTTGGTGGGATGCTTATAGCCTCAAGGGGAAACTTCATGATGGCATAGAAACAGCATAGCATGGGCAGAGACGGGCATCACCTGAGACAGCAGATAAAACCACTAGCAAGAGAGGGAGCCAAACTCTGGCAACACATCTTCTCCAGCAATGTTCCACCTGAGAACCAAGCATGCAAAACCCTGAATTTATGGGGAACATATGTTTCAAACCACTGCACAGTCTGGCATGAACCACATAAAATCATTAATTATAGTTGTTTTTTCTCTATAATGGCCCATAAATTGATTACTTCAAAGAGCTTGATAGGCTAAACTATGTATATCTATTTTTAAATTTTTTATGAGGCACAAGTTGCCTGGGTATCTCTCCTTCTCATCCATTTACTATGAATCAACATTTTATTTCATATCTTAGACATTGGTGATCATTGAAAACACCCATTATCTCTTCAAAGGATAGAAAATGAGATTATTCCATTAAAAATTCAATGGACAGTTATTTTAATTTTACAAATAATCTTTACTAATTATCTATGTGGTTAATCTGAAATACATTTACACAGCAAAGGAATAATAATTGTTTCATTCTCTACTTTGCTTTAAATTTTAGAAGGATACACTTTGATCTTGCTACCTCCTGCCTTAACCATGAAATTATTTAAATTATTAAGAATTTATCTGATCTTTATCGCAAGTTTGATGTGCACAATTTGGTCACTCATTGTTGTTTAGATAGGGATTTAAATAAGGTCTAGGCTGGCCTTGAACTTCCAACTTCCTGCTTCATCTTCTAAACCTCCAGTTCATTTCATTTTTGTTGTCTAAATAATAATGTTTTGGAACAAAGATGATGGTTCAACAGATAAAGTTTCTTTCTTGCAAAGCATGCCAACCTGGATAGAATTCCCAAGGCACACACAAAACACAAATGTTCAAACTGGCACACTCGGAGCCAATATACCACCATCAGACTGGAAGAAAATCTTTGCCAGAACCACACATAGAGTTCTAGAACTTAGAGACTTCAAAAAATTAAGTATTTTAAAAAAACCAAATATCCCTCAAAAAGTAGAGCACTGAACTCAGCAGGGAATGACAAATGGTCAATTCTCATTTGAGAAAATGTCCATTATCCTTAATCATCAGGGAAATGTAATTCAAAACAATGAGATTCCACCTCACTCCAGTCAAAATGGCAATCATTTAAAAAATCCATTAGGAGATGCTGGTGAGGATGCTGGAAAAAATGAACCCATATTCACTGCTGGTGGGAATGCAAACTTCTACAACCACTATGGAAAGCAGTAATGAGAATCCTGAAAAAGTGCATATAGAGTTACCAACCAACACAGCTATCCCTCTACTAGACATCTATTGTAAGATTCCTCGCCTCAGCACAGAGACATTTGCTCAATCATGTTAATAGTGGTTCAATTCATAATATCTAAGAATTGGAATCAACCCCAAAATGCATATCACTGGACAAATGGATATCAAGGTTGTACATATACAAGAGATAAGAGAGAGGGGATAGAGAGAAAGAAAGAGAGAGAGAGAGAGTGAGAGTGAGAATGGTCATGTCAGCACCTCCCTCTAGCAGCTGCAAACAAATTCCAGAGGAATGTGCCATTGTGTGCATCTAGCTCTACCTGGGTACTGGTGAATCAAACCCAGGTAGTTAGGCTTTGCACACAAATTCCTTGACCAATGTGCCATCTCTCTAGCCAAAAACTAGCCTTTAAGAACAAAATAACTTATACTCTTTGTGTGCTTTTAAAACCTTTGTCTTTAGAATAAATATTTCCTGAAAATGCTAATAGAATAGCTCACTTACTGCATGTTGTATTTATGCTCTATTTACTTATCTACTAAAATATTTTCAAATTAATAATATTAATGTTAAGAATAGGAATTTTAGCTTGACTCTGAAATGTTCCCATTAACTCATGTTTTTAAACAGCAGAAAGTGTTGTTTCCAGAAGTTGTGGAACCCTGGGCTGTGGTTTATTAGTTGGCAGAAGGAGGTCACTATGAGCAGGGATTGGGAAAGTATATTCTCCTCTGGCTTTGGTGTGTGCTTTCTGCTTCCTGGTCTACCATAAGGTGTTGCTTCCTTATGCTCCCCCCACCAGGGGCAGACCCTCCAACTGCATGGCTTTCCTGCCAAGACAAACTAAAATCCTTCTGAAACAATGAGCCAATATGAACTCTGAATCTTTAAGATGAGAAGAAAACATGATATTATGAATAAAATCACTAAATACTGCTGAAACAAATTTGTCCTTATTAATTTTGATATGCCTATCCAAGTATGACTACTGGTTTTAATAAGCATGGCATTAAGATAGCAAGCAATTTAACATTTTTTTGTTTTTTTTTTACTCTTTAATGAATTGTTTTCCCATTTTAACTTAATTTTTTACTTTGTAATTATTAAAATGAATTTCAAATATCTACATTGTAATGTGAAAAACAAGTTATGCTCAGAGAATTGATTCTCCCTTTCCTTTCTCATAAATTATTTTATTTTTTTCTACTCTGTGGATAATGATTTTGGGTAAATTTCATTGTACTTCCATTTATAAAATGTAAATATATAATTGTATGCATATTTGTGATTTTACATTAACTTATTTTTATATTGACTTTACTTCATTTCAGAGGATAGTGTGGTAATCATATTGATATATGACTTTAAAATACTTCAAAAATATGTAATCTATAACCATGTAGGAAATATTTCTTCATTCTTTTTAAAGATACAAGCCAGTCCATTACAGTCTCTTGTATATTGACATATTTCACCTTTATAAGGTTGTTTTGGAAAAATAAGATAAAATATTCTGTTATATATGTGACTTGAAACATTGCCTAGTTAATTCTGGAAAAAATATCTAAATGAGTGATTATTGTGTAATGTGATATCCTTAAGTAAATTTTAGAAAATACTGCCAAATTTGTTTTTATAATTATTTTCAAATGATAGAGGCTTACTTGAAATATATAAGTGTATCTCCATAACCTCATATGATGATATATTTCTAATATCTTTTATAGTCTTACTAAGGTGCAAATTAGTTCTTATACCTAAGCTCTAATAAATCCTGTCTTTGGAAACTATACACATAAGCCCCATTTTTTGAAAAAAATTAAGTAATTCACTTAGCATTAAGTGCACAATAAAATGATTTTGAAGTTATGGCTACTTTTGGTCAGTCTTTTAATAAACATTTTGGACATTTTTCTCAAAGAAAAACTTTAACGTTAGGGAAAATTACCCATCAATAAATAATAATTAATTGAGGGTGGTGCTACATGCCTGTAATCCCGGCACACAAGAGATGAAAACAGAGAGAACATGAGGTCAAGCTCATTTTCAACTATATAGAGTTACTGATAAGCTTGAAGCACATGAGGATAAAATGAGAGAGAGGGGGGGGGGAATATGAATGAATGAGAATGAATGAAAGCAGAAACTTTCTGGTTTCAGAAAACTTAAAAAAAATCCCTTGAGAAATAATATCATCCATCCTACATGGTAGACATAAATTAGCCTGATATCCACCAAAATCCTGTTCTCCAAGAGCCTAGAAGGAAATGTTTAATCCATCTCCTTAGTTCCTTGAGCTTAAAATTAGAATCAGACCTTAGTCTTCTCCTACAAATGAGCATTTACAAGAGCCTACCCAATCACCATAGTAAATTTTACAATATATTTTCTACAGGTGCCACCAGCACTGTAAGGTGCCCTTGTTATGCTCTCCTCTGCTGTGTCGTGACCTATTTCTTTGGGAAACATTTCAGAACAGCAAAGTCACTGGAGGGTTAAAGAGTGTGGATGACAGCCGTTAACCACACAATGCACCTGTCAGATGTCCAGCTGGCTCCCACATCACTGAACATAAGGCTGATTGGATCTCTGCCCAGAGATTCTAGTGTATCCTGAAGGGTGCCATATTGTCAATTATGGATATGCAAACTCGTTCACACAGTTAAGGTTAAGAGCAGCTTATTTTGAGCACACATCTTTATGTGATTCATTTGATGGCACATCGGGTCATTTTGAAGCTGCCTCCCTAGAGGCAAGACATGCTGCAGCAAACAATTTCATCTGAATCATAGTTGCAGTTCAAATAGTATGAAAATTAATTATCCTTCTAGGTTTTGACCAGAGTTTTAAATGAGTATTCAGAAAAAAATGTAGAGGGAAAATTTTCTACTGCAAATAACAGTTATCCATTTGTCTTGCTTATCTCTGTTTTATAATGGAGATACTAGTATACTCTTCACCATAATTATTCTGCATAATCATTTAAACACTGATCAACATCTAAAAGGATAATTAACTTTACATTTCAGATTTGGCTCCATTGGTAGAGTGCTTATCAATGCAAGGAGTTCTGAGTTCAATGCATAGCCCCACATAGAAAGGGCATGTTAGTACATGACTGTCATCTCTGTACTTTATATGTCAGGAGAAGCAGAAGTTCAAGTTCATCCTTACCAAAATGTCAACTTCAAGGCAAGCCTGGGCTACAGAAGACTATGTATCAAAATGGTAACTTTTTGTTATTAAGTAGCCACTTACATCTTATCTTATTCCCAACTTCTGTATTATATCCTGGGCTTAAGGTCCTCAATTAGATATTATAATCAAAACCATTTATGGGGACTATTTGGATGACATAATGGATAAGGGCTTGCTGTACAAGCATGGTATCAGAACTTATCCTCAGAAATCACAGAACTTGGGCTGGGTAGCTCACATCTGTAATTGCAGCATGTCTATGGGAGAAGGAAGGAGGGAATAGGAGAATTCTCAGAAACCTGTGGGCAAGATAATATGGTACAGGAACCTGCCTCAAATAAGGTAGAAGGTATGAAGCAGTATCTACCATTTTCTGCTGTCCTCCACAGACATATCTGCACTTACACAAGCAAACATGAACATACAAACACATCAGAGAGGGAGAGAGAGAAAGAGAGAGAGAGAGAGAGAGAGAGAGAGAACAGGAACTCAAAGATGCACACCTATATAAACATTTCCGATGCAAAGAGTATCATAACTAATACATACATCTCTTAGTACATTATCCAAGTTTTTATGTCATTTGCTATATGAAAGCATAATTTCATAACTATATTCTCAGAGACTCTGAGAAAGGTATTCTATTATTTAATGAACAGTCAAAAAACCCTAATTTCAATCTACTCTCTTAATTACATAATGTCAGCAGATAAAGGAACAACTATATTTAGACATAGTTTCTCTTACTCAGACTTCATCAATGATAAAAGCTTGCTTCTCTGTTAATTTATCTGCTAATCAAATTGCTTGAGGCTCTTCCAAGCAGATTTCTATGGAGTCTTAAAAGGCAATATGTTTCATATGTATTCTAAATATCTTCAGCTATACAAAAGCTTTTATGTAACACAAAAAAATTTATTTACATTTTTGAAATGAAGTAATCCTTATGTTTAAGATGCTATAGATTTGGATTGATATGTGACCAAAACCAAAGATGAATAAAATTCTTATTCCTTATTCTTAGCAATAATTCAATAATAATGAAATCATACAATCTTTATTTTTAGAAAGAACAAATTAACAAGGTTTCTAATCCAATGGAGGTAACAATGAAGTAACATAACAGCTCTAACATTTACAAAGAACAGTGTCAGATGGCAGCTCTCCTCAGTGACTCATGGATCACAATGAGCCTTAAAGTAGCATTATTATTATTATTATGGTCATCTTCCATTAAAAAGAACTCAGACTCTCAAATCTGCAGTGTACTAACTACTACTAAATACATCTAGTAAGTGCTGAAGTCACAACTAGCCAGTCTTATAATTAAAATACAATGCATTTTGTAAATCAATACTTTATATAAAAAATGGGTGAAAAGTAGCACAGCCATGCTACTTAGGATGCTATGTACATCTAATTTTCTTCAGTTAAAACAACCCTGAAAATCAAATTGTCTTAAATAGGAAAAAATATCTCATTTGGTGTACTGAGTTAATATAAATGCCAATATACTGCAAATATGTCTTTAAATGAGAGGAGCTAAAGGAAAGCTGTTTTCAGTATTTTTGTGTTCAGTTCTCTAAAGGGAAATCACACATATGAAATAAAGATAAGATCAGAAGTATTAATTATTCTACTTATTAATAATGAATAAATTAGTCATCCCAGAGATCAATGCAAGCAATAATTAACTTTTATTCTGACTAAATTCACTAACTTGAATGGCATATATAAAAGTTTTCAATAAGAAGTCTTTAAAAAGAGCCTAAGGGATGGCTCAGCAGTTAAAGGCACTTGCTTGCAAAGCCTGAAATCTTGGGTTCCCTGGTAACCACATAAAGCCAGATGCACAAAGGGGCACTTGAATCTGAAGTTTGTTTGCAGTGGCAGGACACTCTGGTGTGGCCATATTCTCTCTCTCTTTAAAATGAATAAAATAATTATTAAAGTGTAAAATAATAAATTATGAAAAAAAGATTACAGATCAATAATTATGAGTGATAGAACCTGAATGCCATAATTAATGTCATTGTGCATAGTGATAAAAACTTACACCAAGCTCAAGACTTTTTCTAAATTCATTTTATTAGTATATAATTGTTTAATGAGAGGGCTTCATCCAAACATATCTTGACAGTCTCAGACTGCATGGAGCCATTTAAACTCTAGCTTTTCCCCTTCCCTCTTTCTTTTCTTTTACTCTCCCTTATGTGATGTTGATGAAGGGGTCAAGGTCTCTGGATATTCTCCCCCACCATGGCTCTTACAATCTTTCAGCCCCTCTTCTACTAACTTCCCTGAGTCATGGTGGGTGAGTTTTAAGTCTAGTTTATTGTTGAGATCTTAAGAGTCTCTGGAATTCTGCTCTGGACTGTGTTGGGTATCCTCAGTATCTTTCTCCATTACCCTTTCACAGGTTATCTGTTTTGCTTTGGAGGTAATCCTCTTGCTCCTCTTACCAATTAAAAATTAGCTACTTCATAACCATATAATTCATAGCCCCTTACCCCATGGACTGGTTCAATAATCCCACTGAGTCTGCATATAGAAAACAGTTATCCTAGTTCAGGACCACATATGAGGGAGAATATGTGGCGTTCTATTCTCTGTTCTTTTGAGTGATCGCCAATAGCTGAGATTCTGACGAAAGGACCCACCACAGTCATATCGTGGAGGATCCAAATGGAACCCCGCAGAGAATGAACAAGGGGCCCAT
>PVHP010014616.1:25132-38776 GCA_004024765.1 Zapus hudsonius
TTAAAGCAGCCTTAATACTCATCCACCACGACTCAGGGAACTATGCGGAAGAGGGGGCGGAAAGATTGTAAGAGCCGTGGTGGGGGAGATTATCCAGAGGCATGGCCAGGAGAACCTGGCTGAATACTAGGCTATCCATGGTCCCCTGTCACAAGGACTGATCCAGACGACCCAAGGAGGAGGTTATCCAGTGGAGGGGCGAGGGGAGGGCAGCGGGGAATTAGGGATAACAACTCATTGTTTGCCCACTAAATGTTGTAACTCATTATGGACAATAAATTAAAAAAAAAAAGAAAAAAAAATAATCCCACTGAGGAGAGCCCCCATCGGGTTGGGGACAGGGAGGAATGAAATGGGAGTGCCACCACAAGACTTAATCATACAATGTATCTAATTATTAACAATAAATAACTGTATTTTATTTTTTATTATCCATAATAAGGTACATTTAATGAGTTGTTATCCCCAGTTCCCCAATGCCCCTCTTCCCTATCTTCTTCAAGGAATGGGAGTGCAAGCCTTTAATCAATGCATTTGAGAAGCAGAGGTAGGAGAAATCCAGGTCAGCAAGTGCTAGAGTGAGACCCTACCTAAAAAAAAAAAAAAGAAAAGAAAAAAAGAAAGAAAGAAAACTCTTCCTTCTATTGAAAAGTCTTCCTTCTATAATCAAGCCTTAATTTATTCTGCACATGGCAGATAAAGTATAGAATATTTGATTTCTGAGCCTGGCAAAATTTATTTAAAATTTTGCTCTCTGATACCAGCCAATTTTATGCAGATTACATAATTTATTATTTATGAGTAATTAGTGCTTATGTGGATATAGAACAGATACCCTTTCTCTCTTCATTTGTTGATGGACAGTTGGGTTGATTCCATATCTTGGCTTTTATGAATAATGTGGGGGATGAAATAAGCATGCACACCTACCTGTCTCTACTGCTTGCTGACTGATTTCACTGGAACAGACCTGGGGTGGAATGGTGGTGTTGTATTTCTAGTTCTTCTCCATTATAAATTTCTTTCCTTTAAGACCTGAAATTCATAAGAAACTGAAAAGACGCACCCAGCTCAAGAACTCTTGGACCTCAGGTGGTATTATAAATAGCAAACACTTTCTGGTATGAGAGAGTCCATGGAGTAGCTGTTTTCAAGTTGCACAAGAAAATCCAGTAGTTTTTGTAAATTATCACTCATGCCTAAACTGGCTTGTTGATGATACAACTGTTCAAATAATCCATGATCCTTTAGCTCACCTTAATAAACTCATTGGTTCATCAAGCTAGTCTTAGTGGAGTCGTTTTGTTGCTTTAAGGGTGAATGGTCCTCTATCAGTGGTGAATAGAAATAGTTCCTCCATGTAAGGGACTAACCAAGCAGAATTATTTGGAACTTTTTTTGTAATTGTTTGAAAGACCCCTCTAACTGATCTTCATTGGAGCTTCCCTGTTGCTTTTTTGCTTGAAGATGGCTATTATCTATTCTGATTGTGATAAAACAGAACAGGGTGTACTTGATTTGTATTTATTTTATGGCTATTGATGAAGATTTTTCAGAAATTAAGGCTAATTTTTCTTAACAAGGCCACATTAGCTCTTGTTTAAAATAAAATCCATAACATAGAACTACTTTTCTTCTTATATTCTTCTTGTGGTCTTTTATTTATTCTTAATTTTGAAATGACTGGCTTCACTAAGTTAACTTATCATATTAGTTTTACCCTTAGTAGAAATAAAATGGTAATGATTATATCAAATGATGCTAAGCTTTCATTTATGGATAGAAGGTACCTGCCCTAAATGTCTCTTCTTCACTTCACATCTTCTTAAATTTATAGAGTTTCCATAATGAGTCTTCACCAGATAATCCAGATATGACCACCTTTTTCTCAGAATTTGCAAGATAATTTCATTGTGTTTAAGTTTTATATAATAATAAATTAGCTAGAATCCTTCCTTTTTATTTCCAGTTCATACCACTATATTCATGTCCTTTATCTGTCTCTTTCCCTGCCTCTCTGGCTCTCTCCTCTGTGTGTGTGTGTGTGTGTGTGTGTGTGTGTGTGAGAGAGAGAGAGAGAGAGAGAGAGAGAGAGAGAGAGAGAGAGAGAGAGAGAGAGAGAAAGAGAGAGAGAGATAGTCTGTGACATTGTCTTGCCATTTATATCTGATAGGGCTGGGATTTTGTATGTAGTCCACATTGACCTTGAACTCATGGTGGATATCCTGCTGTGACTTCATGTACTGGAATTGCAAATGTACACCAGCACATCCAGTTTAAATTTTTTCTTACTCTTATTTAACTGACTGGAGAACATGCTTGAAAGAGCTAGATAAAATTACATCCATATATTAGAGTTTTACCAATTAAGCATTTTATTAAGAAAATAACTTTTCCATGACCTGGCCCATTAATTGTGCAGGATTAATGCTTTGTAAACTTAGCTTTAACAAAATTTATTTTCAAAGGTGGATTATATAACACTGACAGGATTTATTCTATGTACATCATATTCCAATTAGCATTTCTTTTTTTAAAGATTTATCATTTTTATTTATTTGAGAGAGACAGAGAGAGAGAGACAGAGACAGAGAATGGGTGCACCAGAGTCTCCATCCACTGCAAAGAAACTCCAGACCCATGCTCCACCTTGTGCATCTGGCATTACATGGCTACTGGGGAATTAAATGAATTTCTTAAACATTACCTTCTCAGTTCCTGGATATTGCAGCACCTCCAAAAGTATTCATTGATTAGATAAATTTGACATCTCTCTGTTCCCCTTTACTGATTCATCTAGTTAATCTGCTTTACATTCATTTCTGCTCCCAAATGATCCAAAATTATTCAAAAATATCTAGCTTTCACATATATAGGTAACACAATGATAAGAGTTTTTAAATGTTTATGTACAAGAATGCATTTCAGAAACACAGATCTATTATTAAAGATGAAATTAATTCTAATTTTGTGATTAGTATGCTAACATATAGGTAATGACAAAACAAAGACAAAGAGCTTCTTAAAATAGAGAAGGCAAAAAGAAAGCAATGTGCTTCTGAGTAAGTGGATGTTACTGAGAAATTTCAATAAATTGCACTCCTCTAAATTTTCCAAATGTGTTCTGTGAAATAGAAAAGGTAATAGAAAACAAACATACCTTGTCCAAAATGAATTCAATTTTAAGAAGAGAAAGAACACAAACATAACTAATCTTAATTTATAAACAAATGTTTGAGGATATATATTATGTATGGGAGCCAGGATGGGAATCTTGGGAGCAAATATGAGAATGAATAGTTAGCAGGTCTCTAAAGAACTAGCCAAGAATGGATTATCTTTACACTCTTGTCACCTCTCAAGAGGAAGAATGAAAAAGCATGAATCGTTAAATATTTCCACTTTTCCAGATCGTATGCCATTTCTCCTCTAATGGGAAGAGTGAGTAAAGACATGGAGAGACCCTGGGCCATCAGGCCATTAAGAACCCGTCTCACTGAATATAATGTTACATGGAAAGAGTCTTGCTCTCTTCAACACTCTATATGCCTAATTCATATTTATGATCATTGACTAAAATGAAAACACTGAGAAACGAGTTCATCCTGGATTGAAGATTGATGATCATTAATCACACTTTATTGGGACAAAAAGTTTTATTTCCAAAAGCTTCCAAAATTAATCAGGAGGACACATCCGTAAGAGACAGAATTCTAGCACAAAGAACTATTTTGATATTCCTCAAATTGCTTCCATATTAACGTCAAATCATCACTGCACTTGAAAGATAGCAAACAACTCCCAGCTTCACTGCCAAGCAATTTCAGACAACTTGACTGATTTTTCAGATAGTAAGTTCTGAAAACAGAAACTGTTGAAAGCTCTCTGACCTGAATTTATTCCACACAATTTTATTCCCATCTGAGAGTGTGCCTATGATTTATTCGGTGTCACTGCTGTGTCTACACTAATGCACCATTATGCATAGCTGATGCCTCGGGTACGGAACAATCATTCTTCCTGAAGGCAGAACTTTATGATTACGTCAGACGCTGTCTGGCATAATCATCTCAGTGAGTCGATTTTACCTTGATGCTTTCTGATGAATCCAGAATAATTACTTAAATATTTATTCTTCTCTATTTAAAATTTGGTAGAACAAAGAGATAATGCATGCCGAGAGTGGGCAGGGAGGGGGTAGGTACAGATAACAAATGATGCATGCAGCCCAGCCTAATGTGGCTTTAGTGGAGTAGATACAGTGGTAATAAATCACCTGCCAATGCTGATAATAAAATACTGTGTTGGCCTCCATCAGCCACAAGAGAAAGGTTAAATGTTATTTCTCACAATAACCATGTGGTCTTCATAGATGACACCTCCAATATGAAATCTCATCATTATTTTCTGTAGACAACATTTGATCATTGAACATTTTCATAAAGAACTACTTTATAAATAGTTTATATCTTTGAAATACTTTCATTCATTTTATGGTTATTTTAGCTTTGAAGGCATTTCCTCTCTTTTTGTAGAAAATACTTTCAGATAATGGATAGCCTTGGGAGGTCGAAATTCACTCTGACCAACTGTAAGTGACCTTTAAATGATTAGATTCTTATAAGACTTGGGCTTTGGAGTGTGCAAATGTAAATATTATACTTAAGTGTACTTGGTAATTTTGTTTTTTAATCAATTGATTTATCTAGGGTTATTTCAAATGGTCCTTATTTCAAACATCTATCTCATCTCTTCACACATAGAAACCACCATCACTTCCCCACGACATTTTCTAAAAACACATTGGCAGAGTTGTTTTTGCATTATATATCGTGATTTCAAAGGGAAAGACAAAAATGTATATCAGGGAATGGACACTTGAGGCTTTATTGACTGATACACTGGCATTTGTGTAAAATGAGTGAATGTGGCTCCTCCAAGGTGTAGTCAGAAATGAAATCACATTTAACTATTCACTTTCCCCTTAAACCGCCCTCTTGGACCCTGGAACATTGCCATCTCTTACTTCTAAAAGAAGTCCAACAGGACAACTGGTAATAATAATGTAATTATTACTGATCTATGATGCTAATATGATCTCCTTCCTATGCTTCCCCTCTCTAAGAACTCTATAAATAGTTAATTAACTATTTAATTCTGCCAATCATTTGCATTTCTTCTCCAATAAAAAGAGTGTGTAAAGTGATAGAATCTAGGACTTCAGGTCATCCAGATCCCTTCTCACAGAATAAAATCATTACATAGGAAAAGTATTGCTCTAGTCAACACTTTATTTTAAAGGAGATTTTTCCTAATGTTCACGCTTACCACTTGTGCCAAATATGTTATTTCTTAAGCACTTCCATCACCCATTCTTGAACATATAGGAGTGATCTTGGATGATGATCCAATGTAGAGAGAATGTCTTGAACAGTTAAGCCTAGCAATGTTAAGGTGACATTTAAGGTTGCATTGCTCATGTCACTTATGAACAACACACATGCATCATCACATGTAGTCATGATTTTACAATTGACCACAGACATTCCTTGGGACAAATGTGCTTTAATATCTCCACATACATTTTTTTGTATGAGGAATAATAGACTTTTTTCCTGGACCCTAACAAAAAAAACAAAACAGAATCTGCTTTATACAAATACCTACCCCGGGGAAATTATATATTTATATCCTCAATAATGGGAAAATTAATTTTCTATTTTATTTTAGAACCCTTTCAGTTGTCTTGAAGTTGGAACACTTTTGTATTTCAAAATTGTTGAGATAATACTTTCAAATTTTCATTCTTACTACAAAAATATTATGTATTTAGATTAATGAATAAGTAAAATAGGTTGATATAAACATAGTATATTGTGTTACATCTGAAATCCCACTGTTCCATAAATATACCTGAATACTACATGTTAATTAAATTAATTAAATGTTAACACACATTTAAGTAGAACATGAACTGTGAATGGACTGGAGTTGAAAGAACATCAAGAGATTCATGTTGTGTTAAGAAACAAAATAATCACAGCCTCTTTCTAGAACTCAACATTTTAAGCATATTTATTTTTCATTTCTGCTTAAATCTAGCACATTGGCATTGCCCTTGTAATAATAGAGAATAAATGCAAACTCTTCATGAAATGGCTTTGTCTTTTGATGAAGTGTTTGTAGTAATCTTGGGAAGATTGTTTATTTTTGTTTCAGAAAATAATTTATGGTCTCCTAAAAGAACATTCTCAAACATAATTCAAGTAAGAGTCTGAAGTGAACCTCACCAGTGATTTTCCTTGTTATTACTTTTAAATGTCACTTTATTCTTTGTCAAACAAAATAGAATATATAATATTAAAAACCTTTGGTGAGGGAAGATCAGTATTTTAATATGACTAGCTTCTTTTTATACTTTACTTACCAGTTAATCTTATTATGCTAGAAAGAATCATGCCTTCTATTATATGCAAAAGAAACTTTCTTAGTTTGTAAACATATATTTAATATTTCAACCTCACCTTAAATGCACTGAGATGCTGGCAATAAAAAACAATTTTACAACTCTATGTATGCATTATACTTTATGAGAATAAAAATACTAAGCTTAATTTCTTTTACTATTTCTAATAGACTTAGTATAGTGACTGGACTGCAGGGTGCAAACATGCTTTATGGGCACTCAGGTTTCTGTGAGTCTTGGCATGACAAAAATATTAAGTAAAGCTATGTTCTCTCCCTAATGTGGATTGGCCATAATCAATGATTTGGCTTGACTACAACAAAAAGGCTGACTTTAATTTGTCCTGTCAAATTAAATAGAATTTTTCTTGTCTGATTCCTCCCATATTGACATTGGTCTTTTCTGCCTTGGGATTCAGACAGAAATATTAATTATTCTTGGCTTGGACCCTCTAGGCCATCAGACTGAAGACATACTGAACACTATTTTGGTTCAGGTCATTTACTTTGGAGTTGGAATCCAATCTTCACTTCTTCAACTTGCTGACTCATTCTGCAGATATTGGGATGTACCAGTTTCTACAATCTTATGAGATTATAGCAAATCCCTTATTATAGTCTGAATATATATTAATAAGCACATATTGTACAAGAACAGAGAGACATGGAGAAATGATTGATGAGAGAACAATAGAAAAATTAAAGATAGATGACAGGTAGATAGATAGAGGATGTATAGATATAGTTTGTTTCTGTTCTTCAAAAGAAGTCCAGTTTAGTTATATAAATTGCACTTGATATGTTGTTGGTCTATAATTTGATGGTTAGTAAAGGATCAATCTGAGATACCCAGGTGTTTTTACTATTTGACTCAATAATAAAAGTCATTAAAATATCAATTAATTGCTGATTGAAGATAATCTATGTCAATTTTGGATACTGAAGATATCAGCCAAGGCTCATTATAATAAATTGGGAATTCAACATATGTTGTATATATAATTTCCATATTTAGTATGAAACTTGACATATTACTTCTGAAAATATAGTTACAAGGTTTACCTGTTCAGCTGTAGTAAAAAAGTCAAATAATAAGATTTCTGTAAATAAATTTCACAGTATGAAAAACTAATAATATATTTGACATAAAATTTAGCTAACCAATGATAAAACTTACAAAAATGTTAATTTGCATCACTTGCAATATCAAAGTTAAAGAGAAAGCTCTATTGATTCTGGAATGTTCAATGTAATAAAGAATAGGTCTGTGTATACCTGAAGATACACATAAAATATTTTATGAGGCCAAGCCCAAGAGAACACTCACAGGCAATGAGCCATCCCCAAAGGAAGTTCCAAGTTGAACTCTATAGAATATTTACCAGTTGGGACTCTATGGGATACTGAAGTGTCATGGAGTAAGCCAGCATTCTGACCTTCAAGAGCAATACCAATGACTCAAGGGAACAGTATCTGTCTGTTTCATGTTCTGAAGGGCAGAAGACAAAGAAATAAAAATGAAAAATGGAATTTCAGGAAGAAGAGATAGCAGATTGTGGCTGGGAATGAAGGAGCTTCATGCCAATTTAATGAACCTGAGCACCCAAGGGTGTAGCTTATCCCAATTCTCTAGCTTAAACTGTCATTTTTATTTGCCTTTTAAGTCTTGGGGTGATTTGGGGGGGGAACAACCATGTTTCTGTACATGAAAATTTTAATTTTATTTTTTTGAGTTAGGACTTTTTAAGCTTCTGTAATCTATCCTAAATGATTCAACTGAGCGCCCAGCTGTATATTTTCTTGTCCTCAGTCATCTTTGTGTGTGGGATACTCCTGTGGATATGTAGTGAATTGTTCTCCTAAAGTCGACACTGTTACAATATCTTTTAAATCCATTTCCAGTGGGTAAAGGGCCTAGTTTTGTCCTGACTCCCCCAAAAATGTTTCTTTAAGACTTAGTGGTCGCACATGCACAACCCTGTGTATTTTGTTTCTAACTGACTTGACTTGTGACGATCAATTTGTCACAACTTTCTGTTACATTAAGGATGACATTTCCAGACGATGCAGAAGGCAGGCTTTCCTTACATAGAAACCTTCCATGGCTTCTATGACTCATGATGTGTCAGAGATTGAGGAAGAACTTAATTATAGCATTGAATGAGACTTAATACTTTTAATAAGTTCCTACCCTTTTAAAAAATTCATTAAGCCTAGGGAGATGGCTCAGTAAATCAAGTGCTTGCCATTCATGTGTGAGGATCTGAGCTTCGGTCCTCAAAATCTATATAAACCTAGATGCAGTGGCTTGTGTCTGTGGTCTCTGAGCTCCTAATGGGCAGTGGAGAGGAGACCATCCTAGAACATCCAAAGAGACACCCAGCCTGGCTTGTACAACTGCAAGCAACACATCCTCCTCCTAAATCATGGAAGGTACAGATGTACACACACACTGTGGCCACTTGCATGCTGTCACTCACACACATGTTACACACACACACAGTCATGGATCAATTTTTAAAAGACGATAAATGACCTAAATAAGAAGAAACATTTGATTGCTTGTTTTAATTTTTCATATTGTATCATATGCTCATAAAATTCACAGGTATTTCATGCCACAATATTGACAGGAACATAGAAGGTGTTTATGATTTGAAAAAAATTCTAAAATTTTTCATTTTCTGTTCATATATTTGTGGTATAATAAAGACCTCAACATGATTGGTCATATCATCATTCATTTTCTTAAGATTTAAAATGGCATTCCAATTCTGACATTGATGTTAAACAATAAAAGGCATTTAATTTTTTCCTAGCTCATCATGACTCCATGGATATCTATGTTGGCAATTCACTGCTGACCATTCTCTACGGTTTTGATGAATGCTACATGTTCTCACATTATGTATAGTAGCTTTAGTTGCCTTATTTAGTTTATTCCATACTGTGTATAAGATATGCATTTACTATGAACAATGTATTTATAATATGTTATAGCTAATATGCTTTTTCTCATGCATAGAGAAAGCAGACCTTTAAACTCATGAACTCATGTGATCAGAAAACCACAAAGATAGAAATTTTTGAAAAATAAGAGATGCCAAATTAAGGGGTTGGTGGATGGTTCAATGAAAAAAAAATCATTTGCAGGACAAAATTGAGGATCTAAATTCAATCTCCATCACCCACATACAAAGCCAGGTGGCTGCACATCACTGTAATTGCAACGTTGAGGAGAGCAGAGCCAGGAGGATTGCTCTGACTCCCTGGTAGGCCAGTCTAAAAAGGAAAACAAAAACTGAGCTGCAGGCTCAGTGATTGACATTGTCTCATGGAAATAAGGAAGAGTGATAGAACAAGGCAGCCCACCTCTACCTGTGGAATTCTCCCATGTGTACAGGTCATGTGCCTGCACCAATTCACACAACACATGCACACACAAACACACTGTTTACTAGCCAGAGATGTCAGAGAGAGAGAAAGAGAGAGAGAGAGAGAGAGAGAGAGAAACTTCAATACTATAGTCACCATGATAAATTTCATTAAATGATATGATCAGTGAGCTGGGATTGAAGACAAAGCCTGCACCAGAATTTTCAAAGTTTGATGCCTTAGAAAACTTACTTATTAGAAACTGATATTTGAAGATGTTATTTTTATATAGCTCAGAGTATTAAATATGTTCCTTTCATTTATGTGAGAACAGGATACATTTGATCCTTCTAATTTGCTGTGATTTCTTTCACATACAACAGTTTGCAATTTCAGATCCTTAATGACAAGCATGGTGGGATTTCAACAGAGCTCTTTGCAGTTTCTCAAAGTTACAACTTCATGCACGGTGCCACTATTAATTGTTTGTCTACAACTGCATCCCAGATTCACAAAATTCCTGCATTGAATTTTAATAAGTTGTACTTTTCTCCAAAATGATCATTAGAACTAAATTTAAAATGCCTCTCAAAGACCTGTCTAATATATTTCCTGCCATAAATTGTGAAGAGTGTTAAAAGCCATGATGGCTTATAGATGAAAGGAAAGATTTTCAAATATGGTGACATTAAAAAAAAAAAACATGCCACATGAATTTCTTCATGAACTCAGTGAGATGAGCTGGCTATGGGCCTAATGTTTTCATTTACTATTTCATGGATACTAACATTACATATCACTTAAGATAGTTTCCACAACAAAGAATAAGAAATTTCAATGAAAACTGGCTGACAAGTGGACTTAAACTGTTCACATTCCTTTAGAAAGATTACACTTTAGAAGTATAGAATTAGATTCATCTGAAATTTAAATCCATGGTCTTAATAGCATAATTTATGTCTTTCTCGATATTTCCTCAGAGTGGTTTACTATCTAAGGTAGCTGTACATTCAGGCCTACCTACTGCTGAACATATAAACAACATCACTATCATCCTCAACATCAACCCCTTGGGTTTCCATACAAGCCCAACTGCATCACCTCAACCAGCCTGGATCATTGCTTTAACCCAGGGTCAGTGGTAATGGCAATTGTTGTGACCCACATTGGGTGGCTCCATCTGGATTCCATGTCCTCCATGAGTTCCACTGCAGTGTGCATATAATGATTTTTAGGTATTATCATGAAATTTTCTAGCACAACTTCTTTTAGTTGGTTCTCCTACCCACATCCCTCTCACTCTGAAGTATTCCCCACTCCTTTCTGTTTACCTATCACCTGAGTCCTTCTACCTTCCAAACATCTCTTGCTCACTCACCTCTTTTCACCCTCCATAGGTTAATTTTCTAGCTTTTTAGGTTTTACTCATGTTTCCTCTCTTGTAATATAAATATTACAACTAATATCCACATATGATCAAAAATGTGGTTTTATGCATTTTGATTTTGCATCACCTCGTTTAATGTAATTCCTTCCAGATTCACTCATTTCAATGAAAATTCAATAATTTCATTTTTCCTTACTGCTGAATAAAATTTGTACCACATTATTTCATCATTTTCCCTAAGCTGTAGAAGGGCATCTGGGCAAGTTCCTTTTACTAGGTGTGGTGAATAGAGCAGCAATAAACAAGTTTAGACAGCTACCTCTGTTGTAGGAAAGGAAGTTCTCTGGTTTATGCTGTCTTAATCACATGGAACGAGGCGGGAATAGTTTTATTTATTTTGATGCATTTCTGGTTTTATCTAAAGTAAACTGTCCATCCTAAATGTCAGGAATACATTATGAGGAGCAGAAATAATAAGCAAGTATTGCAACTATGTCTATGCAAAAGAGCAGAGCAACTTGGGAGACTATTTCCCTTTTCTATTTCTAATCTTTCAGCACATCTCCATGGGAAGTGACACTCGGTGTGACATGTTTGAGAATGACATGCCACTTGTCATGCTGTATTGATTAGGATGGCAGACAGCTATGATCAGAACAGTTCTTGGAACGATTCTACTTCTGTGTTTGCTGACGGGAATTCAGAGATGCTTGCTTGCTAGATGGGAGGACACATGTCTTCAGAATTAACAGTGACTATATTCATGGCTGCACATGGTTTAGTAAGGACATTACCAAGGGAGAGCTGCCATTCAGTGGTAACCAAAATGTACTTGAAATTTTAGGAGCCTGGATGTGGAGGATGCATGGTCCATAATTGTATGCTGCACAAGAATGATGGCATGTGTTTGGATATCCAGACATCATGGAAGTTCTGGGCATGACTCTGAATGGCCATAATCTCAACACTGCAAGTTGGCTAGCTAAATTAGCTGAATCAGTGAGAAATGGCTTTGGCAAGACAGCCTGTCTTAATGAGGTGGAGAGCTTATGATGAAGACATCCTATGTTGAGCTCTGGCCTCCTCAGGCATGCTCACACTCATGGATGGACACCTGTACACACACACACACACACACACACACACACACACACACACACCAAACACAGAAATGTGAGC
This sequence comes from Zapus hudsonius, assembly GCA_004024765.1. NCBI lineage: Eukaryota > Metazoa > Chordata > Mammalia > Rodentia > Dipodidae > Zapus > Zapus hudsonius. The sequence continues at coordinate 37,539 of PVHP010014616.1, forward strand.
ACACTATGCTGAAACTATGGAAATGGAGTTAAAAGCTGGAGAAGGAAGTGGGCTGCTCTTTACACACATCTCAACCCAAATTCACCATTTCTATACAAAACCAATGTCATGAATCAGTAATTCTGCAAATACAGCAAAATGTGGGTCAACAAGTTCCACATAGTTACCTTCAAATATCCACATGGGTAAGGATGAACCTAACTTGAATTGTGAAATGTATTCTTTCTTCTGACTTACCTCCTTTAAACTATTTCAAACCCTTTAGGGTTTATTTAGAATGTTCTGCAACAATTCACTCATATATGATAGACTATTTTTGGTCTTAATCTGACATGTTGAAATGCAAGATATTATGAAATTTTAAGAAATGCACAAAGGGGGAAGAAAAAAGAGAAAAACTGTTTACCTGGTGCAGTTTAACCCCCTAATATATAGACAGATCTGGTATGTACACTGAGAAAGGACCCCAGTGGGTAGGGGACAGAGAGGAGGGAAACGGGGATACCACAAGTGTTGCTTATACAATGTATATACTTACTCATAATAAAGATTTTTTAATAGAAAAAAAATGGTGAGTATTAAAATAAGTTCCTTACTACAAAACTCTGTCTTCAGGAAACACAAATACAATGAGACATTAGCAGATCAATGCTTTTTTCTTAGGATTCTCATGGTATCATGTAAACAAAAGCTGATAATTTATTGCTTAGTCCTCCAAGATAGAATGCTGACTTTGTGCTTTGGACATTTGAATTGCATTTGCTTAGTCAGAGGCTACATCTATTTCCCCGTCATCATCTGCTTCTGGAGTTAAAGAAACAAGTATGGAAAGGCCTCATGGCATAGCAATAGCGTGTCTGACTCCAAGAAAACTAACTCGATGGCATATGGAATTTAAAATAATGTTTTCAAAGTCACTGTCTTAAATATTAATGTAATTATTTCAGAATTAGTTAAAGTCTGAGTTTCTCCCATATATACAAGTCTCCTGTGTGAACTCTATGCATCATCTTCCCTATACAGTATAAGATTCAATGGCCCCCAGAGACTAAAATTCAACAGTTATGCAAAGTATGGAAAGACTCTAACTGTTATAGCCTGTGTATCTCCACTTTTATTAGACAATGGACACTATGTGCTATTTGTGTCAAATTGAGACACTGACATAATTTCTGCCTCACCATATTCTTGCCTCAGGATTCGGAGTGGCTTCATCAAAGTTGTACACAATTTCATCT
>PVHP010014617.1:0-38830 GCA_004024765.1 Zapus hudsonius
CTGAAAGGGGACCTGCTCACAGGCTGCTTTGCCACTTTTGTGTTTGCTTAGGGAGTGGCAGTGTGAGGAGTTACAGTGTTTGTGGAAGTGAGGCTATAGATTCTTCCAGACTCGGGAGGAACGTTCATTACATTGTTTATTCTCTTGTTAGGAATTCTCAACATCTGGTTCATCTAATACAGACACTGGTAAAGTTACTGGGACTTTGGAGACCAAATATAAATGGTGTGAGTATGGTCTGACTTTCACAGAAAAATGGAACACTGATAACACTCTTGGAACAGAAATTGCAATTGAAGACCAGGTAAAATTTTGAAAATGTGCTTTTTTGTGTTAGTTTTTATTTCTGTATTTCACTATGGAAATGAAGCTAAATGCACTCTTCTTTCAAAATAGATTTGTCAAGGTTTGAAGTTGACATTTGATACGACCTTCTCACCAAACACGGGGTAAGTACAGACATTTTTAGGTGCGTGGGTTTCAGTCATTCCTGTCTGCCTGTGAAAGGTGCACATTTGTCCTTGATAGCTACCTGCTCTGTAGTGGCTCTCTGCTGTTGCTTTCATTGGCAAATCTACCTCTTACTGTGGCCAATTACCTTGTGTCTAAGAGGCAGATAAGTCTTCCCTATGATGGTGGCAGTTTAGTTTGTTCAGCTGTTTGTAACCCAGTCACACTGCTGCTCATCTAAGTCTGTTTCGTGCCTGTCATGCAACAGGTGTGCACACCTTCTCAGGGGCATCAGTTCTACGCCTGTCTGTTCTTTTTCCAGAAAGAAAAGTGGTAAAGTCAAGTCCTCCTACAAAAGGGAATGCATCAATCTTGGTTGTGATGTTGACTTTGACTTTGCTGGCCCTGCAATCCATGGCTCAGCCGTCTTTGGTTACGAGGGCTGGCTTGCTGGCTACCAGATGACCTTCGACAGTGCCAAGTCAAAGCTGACCAGGAATAACTTTGCAGTGGGCTACAGGACTGGGGACTTCCAGTTACACACTAACGTGTAAGTATTTCTTGTGTAGGATATTGGCATGCAGGCCATCTGTCATTGTTCATCCTTGTTAGTGTGACTGGGTGCTGTGAGAGGGAATGTTCACTTCCTCTGAAGTTTGATCTGCTTTGTGTTTTTAGAAGAGGTTTGGACGTTGGCAGACGGCTGCTGCCATGCTTTCCCTGATTGAGTTTCCTATGATGTGGGGGGGGGCTGTCTTGATAGGGGTGTCTAAAGTGTATTTTTATTTAATCCCAGTTAGTTAATGTGGGTAGGACTTAAATTTTTTGTTGTTTCTGTTTTTTTGCTTTTTGAGGCAGGGTCTTGCTCTAAGCCTAGGCTGACCTGGAATTCACTGTAGTCTCAGGCTAGCTTCCAACTCATGGTGATTCTCCTGCCTCTGCCTCCCAAGTGCTGGGATTAAAGATTTGTGTCACCACGTCCAGCTTTTTTTTTTTTTTTGGTGGACTTAAATTTTTTTCTATGATTAAAAACAGTATATTGGTAAATAACAGAAGCAAGAAGAAGAAACCACTTCCCTTCACTCTTGTCAGTTAGGCATACAGTCTTTATTAATGTTATGTATGGATTTTTGGCACTGGCAATTGAACCCAAGGCTTCACAAGTGCTAGGAAAGCACTTTACCATTGAGGCACACCTCCACCTCCAACTCGTGTGTGCGCGCGTGCGCCACACTGTCTCACTATTTCCCATAGTATTATGCATTTTATGCCATGATTGTTCAGGACAATGTGGTAATTCTGGATGAATATACTGTAATTTTACTAATTCCTGTGTTGGAGGTATGGGTTAGGAACCCTTTATTTGTACTTGTGTGTGTGTGTATTGGCATGCCAGAGTCTCTTGCCACTGCAAACGAATGCCAGATGCATCTGGGTGCTGGGGAATTGAACACAGCTTGGTAGGATTTGAAAGCACATGCTTTACTGCCTGCTGAGCTTACAAGCCTCCCTCCCCACCTTTTTAATTTTAATTTATTAGCAAGCAATGACAGAGAATGGGCACACCAGGGCCTCTAACCACTGCAAACAGACTCCAGACACATACGCCACTTTGCATCTGGCTTTTCATGGGTACTGGGGAATCGAACCTGGATCCTTAGGCTTGGCAGGCAAGTGCCTTAACCACTGAACCAGTTCTCCAGTCTCAAAATTTTTACTTTTTTGTTTTGTTTTGGTTTAAGTTTTGTTTTTAAGGTAGGGGTCTCACTCTAGCTCAGGCTGACCTGGAACTCACTCTGTATGTAGTCCTTGCCTGGTCTCAAACTCACAGTAATCCTCCTATCCTGGGATTAAAGGTGAGTACCACCAGGCCTGGCTCAGCCCTTAAGCCCTCCCCCCTTAAAATAACAACAACAACTATTTTTATTTATTTATTTGAGAGAGAGAGAAAGTATGGGTCACCAGGACCTCCTGCCACTGCAAACGAACTCCACTCACTTTTCCCTACCCCAGGCCTGGTGTAGTGCTCACAAGGCCTGTAATTCTGGTACTTAGGAGGCTGAGGCAAGAAGAGTCCTATGAGTTCAAGTTCAGCTTGGGCTACAAGTGAGACTCCTCCTGTTTTTCCCCCCGAAAAGGACTTACAAAGTATGAGCTTGAGAGGTGTTTCAGTGGTTAGTGGTTAAAGGCACTTGCCAGCAAATCCTTCTGGCGTCAGCACCATTCCCCAGTATCCATGTACAGCCAGATGCACAGAGTGGTGCATGGGCCTGGAGTTTGCAGTGACAAGAGGTCTTGTAGTGCCCATTTTATTCTCTCTTTCTTCCTCGCCCTCTCTTAAATACATCACTAAGTGTATATTTTAATAATATGAGCAGTGTGTCCCCAGACTTATGCTCCCCACCCCCATTCTGGAGATGGAGCCCAGGGCTCTGTTGGATGCTATGCAAGCACTCTGGATCCCTTTGCTACTAGAGTTTTAATAGTCACTTACTGAAATGTAATGTTACAGTGCTACTCTTTGCCTTAGAAATGATTACATTGTCTCAGTGTTCCTAATTTAAATTACCTTATAGCAATGATGGGACAGAATTTGGAGGATCAATTTATCAGAAAGTATGTGAAGATCTTGACACTTCAGTAAACCTTGCTTGGACTTCGGGTACCAATTGTACCCGCTTTGGCATTGCGGCTAAATACCAGTTGGATCCCACTGCTTCCATTTCCGTGAGTACATCTTTAGGCTCAGGATACAGTTTTGCTTGTAGGAATTCTTTAGGTGTATGTAAGTTAGCAGGTGGTTTGGGATTTGAATCTGGAGTGCTGTTTTCCCTATGGAGACTATGTAAGAGGTGTTTTTTTTTTTTTTTTTTAGGTGAGTGCACTTTGATTCATTTCACCTCAGTCACAAGCTGCTGAGTTAGTATTTCTGGTTTACTTACTAGTGTTCAGGGCCCTGAGCAATTTGTATTTGTGTTGAGGAATAATAGCACCTTATTTCTTTGATTTCCCCCCTCCCCCATCTCTCTAGCCCCGTGGTGGCCTCAACTTCCAGCAGTCCTCCTACTTCTGCTGGGTTTAACGTCATGGTGGGACTTTAATCCACATGCCATTTGATAGGAAACAAGCTTTTAGCAAGGGAAAGGACTTAGCATCGCTGTTGGCTAGTGGGGCAGGGAGTGAAGCCAGGACTAAACCCTATGTCCTTTGATTTGATTTGTCCTTTGATTGAGTCTCTTCCTCCTACCTCTGCCTCCCGAGTGCTGGGATTAAAGGCGTGCGCCACCACGCCTGGCCAGTCTCTGGTTGGAGTGAGCTGAACCTCTTACTGGAACTGTCCCCTGATAGCCTCATCCCCTTCTTCAAAGGGCACAGTGGGATGGTTGGTGTCTCTTGTCTGGTTCTTGTGCTTGCTCTTCAGCCCTACAGAGAGGTGAGACAGGAGAGTGCAGTGCAAGGGGCAGGGGCTGGATCAGCAGCTGTTCCTGTGTGTCAGGGACTGCCTAAGAATGTTAGGCGGCCCACAAGAGCCATTTCTGCTACATAGTGCTCTCCATCCCCGAGGATGGTATGTTTTGATAATTCTGGCAGTTAAGTTTTAGCCCCCTCTTTTTTGAATGTGGGGGGGTATAGGATCTCACTTTAGCCCAAGCTGACCTGGGAATTCACTCTGTAGTCCCAGACTGGCCTTGAACTCAGAGATCCTCCTACTTCTGCCTTCCAAGTGCTGAGTTCAATGCATGCTCCATCATGCCTGGCTTCAGCCCATTTTTGTTGGTTTTGAGGCAGGGTCTTACTCTAGCCCAGGTTGACCTGGAACTCACTTTGTGCCTTAGGCAGTTTTTTGTTTGTTTCTTTCATTTGAAGGACTCTTCCATGATGTTCTTGGCCTGAGACTCCTTGCCGTAGTCCTTAAGGACCACATAGCTGCAGCCAACCACTTTGCGGGGTTTCCCTCTCCATGGATTTTGCAGAGGCTTGCCTGCTCCCCTCGCTTTTTGTTGTCACCAACCTTAATTGCGTTGATTTGGTGCTCAGTGCAAAGGGCCTTCACCAACTTGACATACATTGGCCAGCACAATTGGGTGCTAGCACACAAAGATGGGCTTGGCGCTTGCTTGTCTAAGGCTTTGGCTGCCTCACGGATTGATGGTGGTCTTCAGCACCTCCTGCAGAGCAGAACAGCGGTCATGCCCAGCAGCAGTGCCTTCTTTGGGCATGGCAGTGGTTAAGGGTGAATCTTGAGAGAACCAGAGCCTCTGCCTGCGGGTGACCTGGCAGCCGCAGAGATAGAACCTTTTTTTAAAAAAATATTTATTTGCAAGCAGAGAGACAGAGAGAATGGGCATGCCAGGGCCTCCAGTCAGTGCAAATGAACTCCAGATGCATGTGCCACTTTGAGCATCTGGTTTTATGTGAACACTGGGAATTGAATTCAGGTCGTTAGGTTTTGCAGGCAAGCGCCTTAAGTGCTGAGCCATCTTTTTTTTTTTTTTTTTTTTTTGAGGTAGGGTCTTGCCAGGCTGACCTGAAATTCAATTCACTGTGTCTCAGGCTGGCCTTGAACTCACAGTGATCCAACTCTGCTCCTGCTCAGCTCCTTTAGGCAGGTTTTGAACTCAGCTCTCCCCATCCTCCCATCTCAATCTCTCCCAGGTGCTGGAATTAGAGGTGGGAGCTGCTACACCAGGTCTGACTGATCTTAGCACATTTGTAATAAGAATGAAAAGCACCAGGATGCTTCTCCCTTTAAAGAGTGCTTCACTTACTACTTCTGTAAATGTATTACAGCAGCAAAGCCCTCTACATTCACTCAGCTCATTGTTCTCTGAGAGTTACATTGCTGTTTTCTTCAATGTATGCCTCTGGCACCATCATAGATTTAATGGAAAGACAGCTTGGGACTTGAGTGTTGAGTGACTGCTATTTTGGAAATAAGCATTTTCCACCCAAGTTGAGCTGACTTGGAATTCACTCTGTAGCCCAGACAGGCCTTGAACTCAGGGTGTACACTGTAGAGGTGAGCTACCACAGTTACATATTTCTTTCTCTGGATTTTGTGTTTTCATGTTACACATTACAGTAGTACTTTCATCATAGCATCACAAATCTGCCTGCGTCCAGGCTGTTACTTTAGTACTGAAGAGCATAGATGCCCACCTAGGTGCTCCCCTCAGAGCTTCTGCTGTGCTGTCGTGTTGGGTCCTGGTGGAGGTTGCAGAGAATGGAGCTAGCCCTTGAAAGTTCGTGAGCTAAAATCTGAAAACGTGAGGACTGTGTGAGGGAGGAAGAACTCCTCTGGGGAACTGTCAGATGCAGGCTTGTTGCACACAACTAGACCCCAGTGGCTTAATGAGAGCTTTGAGAATGTAAGCACTTGACCTTTGGAGATTTGAGGAAGAACCTAGGTGTAGCCATGAGTTTGAACTCAGACATTTCAAAGCTGGAGTGTCACCTCTGGTGAGCCTGGTGGATCTCATTCACCATTATGTTGGCCTGCTTTTGTGCCTAGACTCAAGGCAGGCAATTTTTGTGCTACATGAACAATTTGGGTCTGAGGACAAATACTAATGAGTGTCAGGAGTTACTGGGCCCTACTCAAAAGTTTGATTTTGATGCATATATATACATATATATATATATATATATATATATATATATATATATATATATTTGTTTATTTTGGTTTTTCATGGTAGGGTCTCGCTCTAGCCCAGGATGACCCAGAATTCACTATGTTGTCTCGGGCTGGCCTCGAACTAACGGAGATCCTCCTACCTCTGCCTCAGAGTGCTGGGATTAAAGGCATTGGCCACCACACCCTGCTTGATGCATAATTTTTTTAATAAATATTTTAGTTATTCATTTTCAAGGAGAGAGAGAGAGAGAGAGAGAGAGAGAGAGAGAGAGAGAGAGAGAGAGAGAGAGAGAGAGAATGCACCAGGGCCACCACCTTGTGGGTCTGGTCTATGTGGGTCCTGGGGAATTGAACCGGGGGCCTTAGGCACTGGAGGCAAGTGCCTTAACCACTAAGCCATCTCTCCAGCCCGATGCATAATTTTTAAGTAGTACTTGTTTTGCTTAATACATCAATAGTAAGTTTTAGTTCATATGTAAATTAAAATTGTAGTCTTGGAGGGGTTGTTTCCATTTAACATTTGTTTTTGAAATTTTAGGCAAAAGTCAACAATTCTAGTTTAATTGGAGTGGGCTACACTCAGACTCTGAGGCCTGGTAAGTATAAGTTGGATTATTTTTATAGTAGTTTATTTTTATAGTAGTTTATTTTGGGGTGTGTGTGATGTTTTGTATATATGTGTGAGCTCATGTGGGGAGGACGAGGCAGGAGGACTTCTAGTTCAAGGGCAACTTGGGCTACATAGTGAGACCTTGTTGAGAGAGAGAGAGACAGAGAGAGAGAGAGAATATGGAGGTTCATCTTTATAACCTTGGATTTGGCAAAAGTTCTGAGAGAGAGAGAGAGAGAGAGAGAGAGAGAGAGAGAGAGAGAGAGAGAGAGAGAGAGAAAACAAGTGAGCAGAGAGCAAGAATGGGCATACCAGGGCCTCCAGCTTCTACAAAGTCCAACACATGTGCCACCTTGTACATTGGAAATCCCTCTTTTTTGACCCAATTACGATTTTGTGTCTCCTGTTATTTTGTCTGGATAGGATAGTGAGTATTCTTATATTTCCTAGGACACTTTGAACTTGTCATTTGTTACCTTTTTATGTTCTGTGATTTGGTACCTTTCAGAGGCTAGTGCTTTACTAACAAGTCTTAGTAGTGCCATGTTTATGAGCGCCCTCTGGTGGCTGGAACCATTAATTCAACTAACAGGCAGGTGCTGGGTGGTTATCAGAGATGGGAAATGCTTCAGGCTCATGGTGGTTTGCTCTGTTTACAGGTGTGAAGCTGACACTGTCTGCTTTGGTAGATGGGAAGAGCATTAATGCTGGAGGTCACAAACTCGGGCTTGCCCTGGAGTTGGAGGCTTAGTCCAGCTGAAAGAAACCTCTGGGAATGGAGATCAGAAGATTTGGCCTTAATATATTTCCATGTGACCAGCAGGTGTCACCCCCTCCCCCCCAAGAAGGTGATCAAAAGATGATGTAAACAAGAGCTGTATTTTAAATATGTAGACAGTTGCACTTAGCTGGATTCTAGTTGAATTGGTTATCAAGTTACCAGTGCTGCAGCTGTGCAGCACCTATACATTATTTAAATGTATTTAACTGTTAAATGCGCCTCCCACCAGTAATGAAATAGACCTTTATGAAAACCATGATTGTGTGCTTTTTTTTTGTTTGTTTGGTGTGTGTTTGTGTGTAGGTCACAAAATGTTGGGCGTCTGAACTCCTCCCGGAGTTTCTTTCAGGTGTCTCCACAGGACCTGCACCTGCCATTTTCAGTCAGACTGGCTGACCAGCTGAGCCTGAGGTTGTCTTGTCTCCACTCCCCACAGGGCTTTCCACGTGGGTGCGGAGATTGGGTGATTCAAGCCCTCCCAGGCCTGCAGGCTTTGCGGGACCAATTGAACTTACCCACTGAACCATCCATCCCCAGGCTACACGTTGGTTTTCATTTAGCGGTGACCTGCTGTTGAATGAGATGGATCACTGAGAATTTTAAAACGTTATTAATGATTTTTTTTTGTTAAATTCAGCCATTATAATTACTTTTGATACCTAAAACATTACAAATTATGAATAAAACTAGTAAGTATACATAATTGATGGCTCCAAGTATTTACAGTTAGGGTCAGAGCTCTGTTATCTAGCTAATATTCTTTTTGGTGAGTGAGCAGTTTGCTCTTTGCCTAACTCTGCAGCAGTCCCCTGTGTCCCTAGGATAGTCTGAGACACAGTAAGAAGATACCTTCAAGCAGGGCTGGGGAGATGGCTCCGCGGGTAAGATCATTGCTGAACAAACTTGAGGGCCTGAATGACCCTGAGTTTGATCCCCGGCCCGTGTAAAAAGCTGAGGGTGGCCATGCACACCTGTAACCGCAGGCACGTGGGAGGTGGAGACCCAAGAACAGACAGCTGGAGCTTGCTGGTAGGCCAGTCTGACCAACATGGCAGCTCTGGGTTCAGTGAGGGTGGTGTTCTCTAGCTTCCATGTGCCATGCACCAGCTGGGGGCATCTGCACACTATACACATACTCCACACATTGCACATTAACCCCAGGGATGGCTGGAGGTCAGTAATGAAAGGGAAACAGGGATAGTGCTGGCGGGTTCAACATGCCCACATGCTTACTGGGATGGCTTTGGTGGGAGCCGGGACCTAGTGAGAAGTTATTTCTCCTCCCTGACATGCGGGAAAGCTGGGCTGAGGTATTGGGGCAGCTTCTGTGGTCTTCACCTGGGTTTCACGTGGGCAAGGATGTTCTACACTGCTCTGGTTCTGGCCGGAGGAGGTAGAGTGAAGGACAGGGTCAGAGGCCTGAGTGTGGGTGGAGGCCTGGGGACCCCATACTCTAGAAATGACCCACGCCCAGGCTCTCATGGGGACAGGGACACCCAGCTTCCCTCGGGCCCAAGGAATTATCCGCTGTGGGTGGTTACGGAGTCCTATTGCTAGCAGGGCGGAATGTGCAAGGGTGTTTGTTCAAGCGTGTATGAGAGAGCTGCTGTGAACCCACAAACCAGCGCTCTGGACCTTGATAAGCTTTTGTGATGGGGAGGGTGTATGGGCCATGCATCTACTGTGGGCACGCTCCCAGCAGCCTCCAGGTGCATGCAGGGTGCCACTGCCTGGGGCTTGGAGTGAGAGACAAGCGCCGACTTCCGGGAATCCCTTCCACCTGCCCCCCAGGTGGTACTGGGAAGTCCAGGCTCTTGATGCAACTGTATTAAGCGTGTTCTCAGCCACGGCGCTGAGAACCGGGTATCGTTCCCTCCATACCTTCAGAGGAGGGCATCGGATACATAGTCGAGCCAACCTTGAGATCCTCCGGTCTAGGCCAAGGGATCTGCCGCTCATGATGGGCACTGACCAGGGCTTCCAGTGCATAGGGAGGAGCTGAGAGCTCTGTGAAAACACGGGCAGACTGCCAGCAGAACTGGCACAAGACCCACAGGGGACTCTCCCCTTGTCAGAGCCCAGCTGCCCCGGGGATGCGGGTGCTGCTGGAAAAGCTGGGGGCTCAGGACGTCTCTGCCCTGTCCAGCGCTAGATAGGGAGGCTCGGGAGGTGGCGTGTTCCATTCTCTTTATTGTCAGCCAGGACTTCTCACTGGCCCGCTGGGAGGTCTCACCCTAGCCCCGGTGACCCTCCCCCCAGAGCTAGGGTAAAGGCCTTCACACCACGCACGCCTGCCGAGCCTAGATCTTGAAGGCCAAGGTGAGGCCGTCGCCCAGGGGCAGGAGGCTGATGTAGACCCTGGCGTCCCGCAGGATGCGCTCGTTGAGACTCCGCACGCTCTGGGCTCTCACGTCTTTGGACTGAGGCTGCAGCACCTCTCCACGCCACAGGACCTGCGGGGGGCGGGGCCCGGGCTGAACGGGGCGGGGCCTGAGCCGGACTGCCCGAGTGGGCGGGGTCCGAGCTGAGCGGGGAGGGGCGGGGCGTCGGCGGCCCGGGACCCGCGGGGCCGGCCGCGCCCACCTTACCCTGGGGATGGCGAGCACGCCCCCGGGGCGCAGCAGCTGCAGAGAGCGCTCGTAGTAGGCCGTGCAGTTCTCCTTGTCGGCGTCCACTACGCTCACGTCGAAGGTCCCCGCCTCGCCGGCCGCCAGGAGCTCGTCTTGCGGAGGGAGGGGAGGAGGACGGGGACAGGGGCGGCTGAGTGCGGGCCCAGCCTCCCCCCGCGGACCCGCTCTCCAGGGGGGACCGCCCGGTGCTCACCCAGGGTCTCCAGGGCGGGCTTCAGCCGAAGGTCGATCTTGTGCTCCACCTCGGCCTGCGGGAGGACCCGGGCCGGTGAGAGGCGAGGCGGAGGCGGCGGAGCCCGCGCCGCGCCCCGGGGTGCGCTCACCTGCTTCCAGAGGGGCCGGCCCAGCTCCGGGGGCCCCGCGTCCACCTCGCAGGTCACCACGCGCCCGTCCGGGGGCAGCGCCAGCGCCAGCGCCAGGGCGGAGTAGCCGGTGAACGTGCCTGCGGACGGACAGTGACGGTGACGCGGGGGACGGGCTCGGAGCCGCCGCCCGGGGACCCCTCCACGCGCCCCTACCGAGGTCCAGCGCCTTCTGGGCTTTGATGAGCCGCGCCAGGTTGGCCAGAAGCTGGGCCTGCTCACAGGTCATCATGGAATCCCCGTGCGGCTGCTCCATGGTCAGCTGTGAGCCGGGCAGGGTGACAGCTGTCAATCACCCCGGCGGTGGGCGTGTCCGGGAGGGGACCCCGGAAGCCCAGAGAGGGTCACGGCTCAGCCCAAGGTCACACAGCCCTACTGACCAGCCGCAGGCTCCGCAGCTCCGGGTGCTCCCTCATGGAGCGGCTCAGCAGGTACTGCCAGAGGGGGCTGTCCTCGGGGGGCAGCAGGCGCTGCTGTCGCCGGAACCGCCCCGGGAGCCACCGCGTCCCTGCCGGGAGAGGGTGCGGGGTCAGAGGCCGGTGTTCGAGGCTCCGCAGGCCGCCCGTGCAGATTCGTGGGTCCCCCGCCTGCGCGCACCCCAGCTCACCCAGGAAGAGGCCGGTGGCGAAGGCGGCGCCCAGCGCGGCCGAGCCCAGGGCCAGCGCGGCGGGAGCGGAGATCCGAAGCGTGGGGTGGTTCATGGCGCGGGGAGCGGGCCGAGCCGGTCACGTGGTCCCGAGGCCGCGGCCGCCGGGCTGGGATCCATGGGCGGGCTGGGCTCGCCGCGCCCGCGGCCTCGGGCCCCATCTGCTGACCACATGGCCTCACTGCAGACGCCGCCGCGAGAGCCGCGCCATCTGGTGGCCGCTCCCGGAACTGCGCCGGGCCGGGGCGCCGGCCTCACCTTGGGGCTCTGGGTTCTGGGTTCTGGATTCTGCCTGTCTGGCTGCCCCAGCAGTTTCTTTGGTCACTAACGTCTTTCCTGAGGCCCCTGGAGCGTATGTGGGTGCTGAGACATTCTCCTTACTGGGAGTGTGATCTAGGGCCCCAGCAGTGTCGCTCCACCTCAGTTTTCTTTCTATAAAATGGGAGCCACAGTCTTAAGGTAATGACACCAGATTTGACAGCCCGCACACAATAATGGCAATTGCAATTCTAGTCATTGCTTGAAGACATCATGGGGAGTCGGAAATGGGATGGCGGCTGAGGCCTCCTTGCTGGGCTGTTCTGCCTGAATGCTAGCCAGTGAACATTGCTTGGACACCTACTGTATGCCGACCTCTGATAGAGGGGAAAGACGGGCAGAATAGGTAAACAACTCAAGTGTCACTGTTTCCGGCTCACCCATCTCCTTTCTGTACTCATGCCAGCTGCGGGGATCCTGGGCAGCACAGGGAAGGCCACTTCTCCCAGCTCCTTCTAGAACCTGCCACCAAGGAGCAAGTCTGCTCGTCCTCTGTTCACCGACCCTCTGCATCCTGCTTGTAAATATCTGTGAGTATTCCCCAGGTAAGGACTGAGGCTGCAGCTCCTTTAGGGTGGAGCACACAGCAGGCGCTAAATGCTTGCCCTCTAGGGTCCTGGCTGTCAGATCTGCTACAGTGAACGTAGGAGCCTTTACTGAGCCTCTGTTGGCTATCAGGCTCCCTATGAAGCAGCCATGGTGCTCCCATTCTCCAGACCAGGAAAGGACACCACCACTTCCAGAGATTCCCTGCCCCTCAGGGGACCTCCGCCCTGAGCTCAGCTGGGTCCCCTCTCCCATATCTGAGGATCCTTCTTGTCCACTGACTCCCAGAGCAAACCAGGCCTTCCTCCCCCAGCCTGGCTTTAGGCGGGAGCTGTGGAGGTGGGGGAGCAGGCCGTGAGGGAGCCGTGTCACCGTATATCCCCGTCAGATTAAAAAACTAATTTGAAAAGATTAATGTATTCCATTCTTGTTCCGCTGCCTCTGATACCTCTGGGCCTGCGGCCGCCCAGCCTCCTGATTATTGAATTTTTATGGCCTGGTAATTAATTGCAGATTCCCTGTTTTGTTCTATTTCTTTTTCTCTGACATTTTAATTTCAACAGAAAGCAGCGGTCTCTACGCAGGTTCTCTCTGGAGATCCTAATGGTCTATAAAATAGAATGACTTATAGACGTGGCACCCACTTCAGTTGGCGAGCGATTGTTTGAAACCTTGCTGATCACGCAAAATTTAATTTTTCCACCTCCCGCCTCCTCCTCTTGCTACTCATTTCTTGTCTCTTCCATTTTTGCAGTGCCAGCCAGCAGCATCTCGGCTCCCCAGGATGAGAGCCGAGCGCTGCCTAGAATCTGGAAGCCCCCTGAGGTCCTAGCCTGACGCCCCAACTCCTTCCCCACAGGGAGCTGGCAGTAGGGGGTGCTCCAGAGCGCACTCTCCAGCAGCCCAGGGTTCAGGTGAGACTGGACACCTGCTTTCATGGTGTACTGTGCTTCTAGAGGCCCACAGTGACCCTGGACCTAAACCTCTGAGATTGTGGGCCAAAAAAACCACCCCTTTGTCTTTATCTGTTCTTTTTTTCTGCTTGTCTTAAAGCAGGGTCTCACTCTATCCCAGGCTGACCTGGAACTCAGGGTGATTCTCTTACCTCAGCCTCCTGAATGCTGGGATTAAAGGCATGCTCCATCACATCTGGCCCACTTCCCCTTTTTAGAAGCTCTCCCTGGATAGCCCAGGGTGGCCTCAAACTTGTGACCTCCCGAAGTGCCAGAGTTACAGGGGCCTAAACCAGCTTCTCTTTGTCTTTGAAAAAATAATTATTTGGGGCTGGAGAGATTGCTCAGTGGTTAAGGCACTTACTTGCAAAGTCTAACAGCCTCGGGGTTTGATTTCCATGTACCCACATAAAGCCAGATGCACAAAGTGGTGCATGCATCTGGAATTCGTTTGCAGCCCTGGTGTGCCCATTCTCTTGTGTGTGTGCTTCCAAATAAGCAAAAATATTAAAGATAATTATTACTTGGCTGGGCGTGGTAGCACACGCCTTTAATCCCAGCACTCAGGATGCAGGGGTAGGAAGATGGCTGTGAATTCCAGGCCAGGCTAAACTACAGATAGAGTTCCAGGTCCATTTGGGCTAGAGTAAGACCCTACCTCAAAAAAACAAAAATAATATATTTATTTGTAAGAGAGAGAGGGGGGAGAGAAAGAGAGGCCCAGGGCCTCCTGACACAAACAAACTCCTGATGCACCACTTTGTGCATCTGGCTTTACGTGGGCACTGGGGAATTGAACCTGGGGCTGGGAGGTATGTAAGCAAGCACACCTTTAACTACTGAGCAATCCCCCCAGCCCCAACTTCTCTCTTTAAAAAATTTTTTTTTGTTTTATTTGAGAATGAGAGAGAGACAGAGACAGAGAAAGAGAAAGAGGCAGACAGAAAGAGAGTGAGTATGGGTGTGCCAGGGCCTCCTGCCACTGCAAACAACTCCAGACACTTGTGGCACTTGTGCATTTGGCCTTATGTGGGTACTGGGGAATCGAACCCAGGTTGTTGGGCTTTCAGGCTTGGCAAGCAAGCACCTTTAAGCAGTGATTTAGCTATCTCTCCAGCCCCTCAACTTCTCTCTCTCTCTCTCTCTCTCTCTCTTTTTTTTTTGAGGTAGGGTCTCACTCTAGTCCAGGCTGACCTGGAATTCACTATGTAGTCTCAGGCTGGCCTTGAATTCACGGAGACCCGCCTACCTCTGCCTCCTGAGTGCTGGGATTAAAGGGTGAGCCACCATGCCCAGCTCAACTTCTCTTTTTAACTTAATTGTCTCAGGTATTTTTTTCCTCATTGACTAACACAGGGACAATCCTTCCTCCTTAGTTTTCCATGGCGACGTAAGGAATAGCCATGCCTCACCTCACTGCAGAGCTGGACAGTCTTGTGACCTCCTCAGTCTCAGCTGTCAGGGCTGGGAAGAGGGGCACTGATGGTTGGCACAATTCATTTCATTCTCATGAGATCTCCTCCATCTTCCAGGCAAGCCAAGGTGCCTGGAATCTTTTGGGTGTTGTGCATTTCTCTGTCTTCCTCGTCCACCTCTCTGGGCTCATGTGAGGATGCACCCTTCGGCATGCTCCATGGTCATCTCCCAGTACTTAAAGTAGTTTTATTATTTTTTATATTTGTATTTGTTTGCAAGGAGAGAGAGAATGTGAATGGGTGCTTCTTGCCATTGTAAATGAACTCCAGATGCATGCAACACTTTGTGCATCTGGCTTTACATGGGTACTGGAGAATCGAACCAGGGTCATCACGTTTTGCCAGCAAGTGCCTATAACCATTAAGCCATCTCCCCAGCCTCCTCATCTCCCAATCATAAGATCATGAGTTGGCTAGGAATTTTAGTTGTATCTGCAGAGTTCCCTTTGCATGAAGGTAACGACCAAGAGTGCATTATGGGTGGTAGATGGGGCCAAAATTCTGCTTGTTACAACCCTGAGCCTCTTGGGATAGTTGTAAGAATTAAAATCCCTTCACCCTGGTGAGACATAGTGTTGGTGATTTAAATGCACATTTCCCTGCCAGTGGCCCTGTAAATGAGCTAGCACTGTCTCTATTTCCAGATGTGCAAGCCCAGATTTTAGATGTCAGGAAACACTAGTGGTCCAGCCAGATGTGAACCTTTATCTGTCTCAGCTTCCCAGAAAACCTGACCCGTCTCCACTGGGCTCAAGTCCAGAGCTCCTGGATCCTTCAAAAATTAAATTTGAACGTAAAAGCCAAAGGATGGTCAAGAGGTCTTTGGAATGCTGGTTTCCAAACACAAAGAGGAGGTGGTCAAGAATGACCTCACAGTGGCTGTCATCACCTGCCCAAGATCTGTACAATTTTGGGCCCATCAATGTCCCATCACGGATGAGTGAGGAAGGCAAAAAATAATGACATCAATTGAGCCGGGCGTGGTGGCACATGCCTTTAATCCCAGCACTGGGGAGGCAGAGGTAGGAGGATCGCCATGAGTTCAAGGCCACCCTGAGGCTACATAGTGAATTCCAGGTCAGCCTGGACTAGAGCGAGACCCTACCTCGAAAAAAAAAACAAAACAAACAAACAAAAAATAATGACATCAAAATAGAAGAAGGAGGGCTGGAGAGATGGTTCAGTGGTTAAAGTACTTGCTTGCAAGGCCTGACAGCCTGGGTTCGATTCCCCAGTACTCATGTAAAGCCAGATGCATAAAGTGGCGCATGCATCTGGAGTTTGTTTGCAGCAGCAGGAGGCCTTTGCACATACATTCTTTCTCCTTGCAAATAAATAAAATATATTTTTAAAAGAAAGTAACGGAGGGCATTATGATCAAAGCATTGTGTGTGTGTATATATATATATATATATACATATACACACAATATATATATATATATTGTATGTATGTATATGACAATTGTCAGTCAAAAGTTTAAAAAAAACAAAAATTAATTTTGTTCTTTTGCGAGGAATCTCTATGTATCAGGATTTTACCCAGCATGCAACTCCACTGGCTCAAGTTAGGTCCTGGCACTCAGTGATCTCTGGGAGTCCTCAGTGAGGAACTTCCGGTTTCTTTTTTCTTTTTTTGAAGGGAATAGCCAGCGAGGGCTGCTGTATTACTCACTAGAGATGTCACTGTGTTTGTTGGACACTTTGATTCTCAGAAGCACGCAGTGCACAAGACTTGCTGGAGCTGCATGGAGCCCTGGTAGAGGAAGTCTCCCTGCAGCTTCTCTGTCCCCCTGGAGACGCTGGCCTAAGTCAGGTGTCTCCCCTCCTGGCAAAGGTCAAGCCCCCATCTTTCCCAGACTCCCTTTCGGGAAACATGACTGGCTTCAGCTGATCAAATGCACTGCATGAGCCCCACCAGGGGTGAATGAAGGAGAGAGGTGAGCTGGTCATGGGAGATGCCCAGAGATCTGTCTTCTTGGGGTTCTGGATCTTGTCAGGCGGACAATATTTTCTTTTCATTTTTCTTAATTAAAAATTGCTTTTTATTTTATTATTTATTTATTTATTTTGGTTTTTCGAGGTAGGGTCTCGCTGTCCAGGCTGACCTGGAATTCACTATGTAGTCTCAGGGTGGCCTTGAACTCCTAGTGATCCTCCTACCTCTGCCTCCCGAGTGCTGGGATTAAAGATGTGCTACCGTGCCAGGCTCAAATTGACAGCATTAACCATCTCAGAGGGGCAGTGAAGAGTGAGGGTGCGGGGCCAGTCTAACAGGTTCCAAGTGCCCCAGGGTGTCCCAAAGCCTTGGCATCGGACACCTCCACTCTGCCCCATTGGGTGGGCAGGGACACAAGAGAGCGCACCAGAGAGACTGAGCCAGGAACTGCTTCCAGCACCCCTAAAAAACCCACACTAGGCACTTCCGGTCCCTATATTAGATCTGAGATTGAGAGATTTATTTCTCAGATGAAGAACCTGAAATTCAAGGAGTCAGTGTGTGACCCGAGGCTGAGAGCTGACCCCTGTCTCCATCCTAGGGCCATCCTGAGCTAACCAGGGACGGGCTACCCTTCCATCCTAGGGTCACCCTGAGCCAGCCAGGATGGGCTAGCCTTCCCTAGGGTCACCCTGAGCTAGCCAGGGATGGGCTAGCCTTCCCTAGGGTCACCCTCAGTTATCTGGAGATGGGCTAGCCTTCCATCCTCCGGACACCCTAGGGATGGGCTAGCCTTCCCCAAGTCCAGGCCAGTCACCAGCCTCCCTGGCAAGGGCACTTCCCATGAGCAGTGCCAGCAGCCCTTGAGCTGGCCTTGGGCCAGGACGAAACAAGCAGATTTCACAAGGAATTCAGATCTGGTTTCCCTTTTGAAAATATTTATTTATGAGGAGGGGGGAGAGAGTGCATATGAAGTGAACTGGCTTTACACGGGTACTGGGGAACTGAACCCCGTCTTCGCAAGCAAGGTCAGAGGGGGTGCTACCTATGTGGGCGCCACAGTCAGCCTTTATTTGCTTATTAGGGATCGTTTGTTTGTTTTGTTCGAAGCACGATCTTACCCTAGGAACCCACTCTGCCCTAGGCTGTGGACTCACCGTTCTCCTCCCTCAGCCTCCGTGCTGGGATTGAAGGGGCTCCACTGCCCCCCCACTTCCATTTCCAGTTCTCAGAACTCCTCAGCCTGTGGCTTCTGGGACTGGGCGAGACAGCCGCTTCCCCAGCCATTACACCCAGTTTTCAGGAAAAGGATGGGACAAAATAGGATTCACCTCCTGAATTTCAGGAAATCGCTAACCTTCCTGAGTGTTTCCACAGGTCCTTGAATTGCACACATTCCTTTGAGCAGTACTTAGTCACTGGTCACACTTCAGCCAATGGTCTTCATTCTTGGGAGGATGTCTGTAAAATGGTTACTGGGAACATTCTAGAGAGGCAATCTAGTGGGGGTCCCATAGCCTACATCTTCTGTCCATGGCCTGTGGAGCATGTGGGGGTCCAAGGAGGACTAGCTCTGTACAGAACTCACTTTCCAGCCTCTGGGTCCAGATCCCTCATCCTGGTACCAGGGGTGCCAGAGGCCAGGTCCATCCATCCCACAGCCAGGGAGGCCTCCACACTGCCTGCCTGACAAGCCCCGTGCTCTTGGCACCCACATTTCCAGAAATACTGATTCCGTGGGCCCGCTGGGCAGCACGAGGGACCATCAACAAATCAGGAAACTCCCCCGGGTCCTGGGCCTGATGGAGGGGAGACCCCACGTGGGTCTCGAAGATTCTTCAGTATGTGGGATGCAGGGAGTTGGGCTTGGTGGGACCTTTGGGGTGAGGATGCACAGGAGCTCAGAGCAGCAGACATGGGTGGGATCCCTGCTGGGAACAGGGAACTGGGTGTAGAGGACAAGCCTGTGTTCCGTGCCAGCCATGCCACGTGGTTCTGGGGCCCTATTGGAGACAGGCTCACCTGTCCCCAGCTGCTGGAAGGTTACTGCTGATGGTTTGCAGGTGTCCCTTCCCTGGGGACAGGCCCTCGGGCACATGCGACCCATCTCCACCTGGGAGACAGGAACAACCCCAAGACTGTGGCTGACTTGGCATAGGAGACCCCTCAAGCCTCAACATGGGCCGACTCTGTGATGCTATTCCTGTTGGGGTGTCTCTGACCCCCTTCACGTGGCTGGGCTCCCATGGGAACCCCAGGTTCTGGCTTAGCTTCCTCCTGCCTGGTCCTGCATCCCTGATTAGATCTGGGGCTCTCTCTGGGAAGCCTCCCCCCAGACACTTGCGCTTCCAGGCCTGAACCCTTCCTTCTGAGCGGTCACCTTGTCCACTAAGAGGGGGTCAGAGCTTGTGATCTTCACCCTGGCCCCGACTCTGTTATCTGCAGTCACCCCAGGTAGCATGGGCCCAGTTTCCCCCGAAGCTCTTTCAGGATCCGCTCCAGCTCTGATGGCCTGGGATGCTCTGCATGCCCACAGGGATTCTTCCTATATAGGACTTTCCCTGGTCACGTGGAAATGATTACCCTGGCACAAGGTCTGTTGTGGATATTTATTTAACTTTTTCAAAGTAGGGTTTCACTCTAGCCCAGGCTAACCTGGAATTCACTCTGTAGTCTCAGGCTAGCCTCTAACTAACTGCAGTCCTCCTCCTACTTCTGCCTCCCAAGTTTGCCTTTTGTTTCCCAAAAAAAATTTTTTTGCTTTTTTTTTTTTTTTTTGGCAAGGAGAGAAAGAATGAGCACATCAGGGCCTCCTGTTGCTGCAAATGAACTCCAGACACATGGACTACTTTGTGCATCTGGCTTCAGGTGGGTTCTGGGGAATCAAACCGAGACTGGCAGGCTTTGCAAGCAATTCTAGCCCTGTTCTTGCTTTTGGGTCAGCAGAATGGCGGGCTGTGGGGGAGCTGTGGCTGGTGCTGGAAGGGGTGAGTGACTGCTCCCTCCAAATGTGAATCAGAGCCCCAAGGCTTGTGTGTGGGGAGTGCTCTCATAGGCCCATCTGCCCAGACTGTGGGGAAAGGCAGGGACACAGATGGCCTGGGACTCAGTAAGGCTGTGTCTGGTGCAGAACTCCCCTTGCTGCTCCTCCTCCACCTTTGGGCAGAGGCAGAGAGCAGATGGTGGCTGACCGGCTTGGGAAGTACCTTAGCACCCTGGGGCAGGAACACAATGGGGAACCAGGTGTGACTAAAGGGGAGCCCCTCCCCTCCCTGGAAACTGTGCCCTGGGCTCCAAGCAAGCAAGGACTCCATGCTTCAGGGGGCCCTCCCAGCTTCAGGCTAGGGTCCCCAAGCTAGCTGTTGTGTGGTGGTCTTCAAACATGTCGGGGTCTGTGTTTCCAGCCTCGCTCCTAGGCAGCCCCCTGGATGGGCTTTGTGTCTAGAATGTGTTGTGTGACACCAGGCCAGGTTAGAGATGACCATGTACTTCTCCCAGATCATCATGCAAACTTGCTCTGAGAACCATCCAGTGCCCTGAAAAGTTCACCTCCTCTGAGACCACCACATGCAGAAACACATGGTATGAGTGACGCTTGAGGGGCCCCAACTCAGGCAGTGCCAGCTGCTTGAGTCTCCAGAGTCAGATGTTGGACATGGGCACCAGCAAGACCCGAGGTGCCAGCCTCTCTCCAGATGCCTGCAATGCAGGATGGAGTAAGTCCAGGCAGCCCTCAGGGTCACAAGTAGAGCGATTCCAATGGCTTCCTAGGTAACACATGGCCACAGACTGGGTGAGATTGAAATTTAGCAGCCCATAGTTCCAGAGGCTGGCACCAGAATCGAGATGTCAGCAGGGAGTCCTTCTGGGGCTCCAGGGAGCAGCCTGCTCCAGACCCTCAGCTTATAGGTGAGTCACTCCATTCTCCAAGTCCCCCTTCACACTGGGCTAATCTGGCCACCCTGAGACTACAGAATGAATTCCAGGTCAGCCTGGGCTAAAGCGAGACTCTTCTCTTACTTGAGTACCAGTCATCCTAGATTAGGGGGGCGTCTTTTACCAGCTTGCTTCATTTAATAGATGATGTTGAGGAGCGTGGTGGTGCACGCCTTTAATCCCAGCACGCAGGAGGCAGAGGTAGGAGGATCACTGTGAGTTGGAGGCCAGCCCGAGACTACAGAGTGAATTCCAGGTCAGTCTGGGCTAGAGTGAGACGCTACCTCGAAAAACCAAAAAACAAAACCAAGCAAAAAGACATCTACAATGACCTATGTAAGGTCTATGTAAGGTCACAGTGTGAAGTACTGTGTGTTAGGACTTCAAGATATCTCATTGTGGGATACAGTTCAGGTCATAAACAGCAGTCCGTCATTTGGAGTGACTTGTCCTGTAGCTATAGGTACTCAGAACACTAGAATTATGGGATGGCTGGGATTGCAACTAACACACCAGAGGAAATATAATGAGATGGAAGCAATTTCCCACAGCATCCTTCCGGGAGGGATGGGATCGAGACATCCCTCCCTCCAAGTGTGCATGTTCCAGTAACAACATGAACCTGAATCATAACAAGCAGCTTCCCTAATGCCTTCTGAGCTAGGAAATGAACTTGGGTCTTGCTTTGTGGGATATTCCTTCCCTTTAATAAATGCCGACAATTTAAAAAGAATCCATAAGGGCTGGAGAGATGACTCTGTGGTTAAGGCACTTGCCTACAAAGCAGAAGGACCCTAGTTCGATTCCCCAGTACTTGTGTAAAGCCTGATGCACAAAGTGGCGCATGTATCTGGAGTTTGTTCACAGTGGCTGGAGGCCCTGGTGAGCCCATTCTCTCTCTGCCTCTGTCTCTCTCTCTCTCTCACTCTCTCAAATAAATAAATAAAATGTTTAAAAAGAATCAATTAGAGGGATGGAGAGATTGCTCAGCAGTTAAGGCATTTGCCTCCAGTGCCAAAGGCCCTGGGTTCAATTCCCCAGTACCCACATAAACTAGACCCACAAGGTGGTGGTCCTGGTGTGCTCTCTCTCTCTCTCTCTCTCTCTCTCTCTCTCTCTCTGTATCTGCTTGAAAATAAATTAAATATAAAAATAAAAATAAAATACTAAAAAAAGAATCAATTAGGATGCTAGAGTGTTCTGGTCTCATGTGTCTCAGCATGGCTTGTTTATGTGGTGGCACCTGTCTGTAACCCAGCCTTTGGGAAGTGGAGAGGGTTAGAGGTTCAAGTTCAGTCTCAGCTGTATGAGTGAGTTTTAGGTCAGCCTGAGCTACATGAGACCCTGTCCCCCTTCAAAGAGTTCTCAGATACAGAAATTCCAATAATCTTAAACAGAGTATATAAAAAGAAATTTACATATTTATATATCATAGTCAAATTAAAGAATATGAGAAAACAAGGAGATATTTATTTATTTATTTTTAGTTTTTCAAGGTGGGGTCTCACTCTAGCCCAGGCTGACCTGGAACTCACTATGTAGTCTCAGGGTGGTCTTGAACTCACAGTGATCCTCCTACCTCTGCCTCCCAAGTGCTGGGATTAAAGGCATGGGCCACCATGCCTAGCTCTCTCCATACAAAGAGATATTTAAAGAATCAGAAAAATTGTTTGCAACTTCCATGATTAAAAGAGATTCAGCCAGGTGTGGTGGTGCACACCGTTAATCCCAGCTCTTGGGAGACAGAGGTGAGAGGATTGCTCTGAGTTTGAGGCCAGCCAGTCTCAGGGGTGGCCCTAAATTTATGGCAATCCTCCACCTGCCTCCCAAGTGCTGGGTTTAAAGGTGTACTCCACCATGCCTGGCTTCAAATATTAACTTTTTTCTTTTCTTTTTTTTTTGTTTTTCGAGGTAGGGTCTCACTCTAGCCCAGGCTGACCTGGAATTCACTATGCAGTCTCAGGGTGGCCTCGAACTCACGGCCATCCTCCTACCTCTGCCTCCCGAGTGCTGGGATTAAAGGCGTGCGCCACCATGCCCAGCCTCAAATATTAACTTGTAAGTGAGCTTTTTAAAAAAGCCAAGGCAACTCAACAGCAAACATATGTTAAAATGTTATAGATATGTACACATACAAAATGGAAGTCATCCATAAAAACTGAAGTTCTGTCATTTGTGGTAACATGAATGGAATAGGACACTGTATTAAATGAAATAAACTCGGTACAGAAAGACAAATATTATGGTCCTTACTCATTTATGAAAGCTAAGAAAGTGATTCCCCCCCCAAAAAAAAAGTAATCCCACAGGAGTGGAGAGGTGAATCGAGGCTGGGAAGGGGAGTCGTATGTCATCATAGCACAGAGGGCAGCTCTAGTTTACAACAACTACACGTTGCAAAACAACTACAGAAGAACTGGAACATTCCCAATGCACAGAAATGATAATGTTTGAGGAGATGGAAAATGCCGAGTTCCCTGATCTGATTAGTCCACGTCCATATGCACTGAATTACCACACTGTGCCCCAAAAGTAACTGGCTTGTCAGTTTAAACAATCATACCCATTAAGGACTATAACCACAGTAAAACTCTTTTAAGAATAGTATGGAATTCAAGAGAATTGAAAACATATATCCACATAAAATATACATGCATATTTTTAGCAACATTATTCATAATGGCCAAGAAATGGAAGCAACTAAATGTCCATCAACTGTGGAGGTCCTGGGTTTGACCATCAGCAATGAAATTAAAGAAAAGAAAAGCCAGTCTTCCAAACTAGTAGTGGAGAAGAGAAAAACTTCAATTCAAAAAGATACAATAAACTGAGTGTGGTGGTGCACGCCTTTGATCCCAGCACTGGGGAGGCAGAGGTAGGAGGATCGATATGAGTTCGAAGCCAGCCTGGGGGACTATAGAGTGAGTGCCAGGTCAGCCTGGGCTAGAGTGAAAAACAAAAACAAAACGTGGGCTGGAGAGACAGCTTAGCAGTTAAGGTGTATTTGCCTGAAAAAAGATACAGTAAAGAAGAAATACCAGGTGTGGTGGCACAGGCCTTAAATCCCAGCACTCGGGAGGCAGAGGTAGGAGGATTGCGGTGAGTTCAAGGCCACCCTGAGACTCCATAGTGAAATCCAGGTCAGCCTGGACTAGAGTGAGACCCTACCTTGGAGGAGGAGGGGGAGGGAAACAGAAAGATATACATACACACACAGGGAGGGGGGAGAGAGAGAAAGAGGAGAGAGAGAATGGGCACGCTAGGGCCTCCAGCCAGCACCACTTTGTGCATCTGGCTCTTCCTGGGCACTGGGGAATCAAACCTGTGTCATCAGGCTTTGCAGGCAAGCTCCTTGACTGTTGAGCCATCTATCCAGCTCCCTGTATTTTTTTTTCAGGCAGGGTCTCACTCTAGGCTGATCTGGACCCCCCTATGTAGCTCCAGGCTGGCCTCATGCTCAAGGTGATTCTCTGACCTCAGCTTTCTGAGTTGCTGGGATGAGTCATGAGCCACTATGCCAGACTCTAAAGAAATGAAATTCTTAGAAAATGGAACAAAACCAAACCAAAAACAAAACCATTTCCCAAACACCACAAAATAAGATAATAGAAATTAAGCCAATATATATTTGTATTCACTGGTAATAAAAATATACTGACATCTCCAGTTAAAAGCATACTGTCTAGATTTATATACATGTACATATATATGTATGCATATTATTCATATATTTGAAAGCAGAATGGAGACTCCTTGGGGGATGAGGAAGAGGACCAGTAAGAGGTGGGGAGAAGGAGGGACAGGTGAAGGTAATGAGAGGTATGAATATGATCTTAGAATAATGTTTACAGATGAAAATGCTATAATGAACTCCATTATTTTGTATACTAACTGTCATAGTTTGATCCAGGTGTTCCCCACAAACAAACGAATGTGTTCTGAATGATCGATCCTCAGCTGATGCAGTTTGGGTTTTACAACCTCTCTGGAGCTGTGTTGTTGGGGGGCAGTCTTATGGGGGTTATAAACCAGCTTCCCCTTGCCAGTGTTTGGCACACCTTCCTGCTGCTGTTCCCAGTGCTGTGTTGGAGGTGATGTCCACCCTTCTGCTCATGCCATCGTTTTCCCTGCCAAGATGGAGTTTCCCCCTGAGTCTGTAAGCCAAATAAACCTATTCCTCCACAAGCCGCTTTTGTTTGGGTTCTTTCTGCGCATCAACAAAATAAATTGACTACAACACTAACCAAAAACACCATAGACTATCAGAATGGATTTAAAAAGTTAGCTGAAGTCTAGATGGTCATGTGCAGTTTTGGTTTCACACTTGGGACGCTAAGGTAGGAGGATCAACATGAACTTGAGGCCAGCTGGTGACTACAGAATGAGTTACAGATCAGCTTGGACTAGAGTGAGGCCCAACCTTGAAGAAACAACAACAAAAAATTACATTGGTATGGAAAAGACTGAAAAAAATTAGCTTAATTCTGTTTAATGAGACACATCTAAAATGGAGAGCACATAAGTAATTATTTTTTAAAGTTTATTTTGTTAGCATTTTATTGACAACCCCCAGACATACAGACATATGTACATGATCATAACCCCTTTCACCACCCTCCTGAATCCCCCTCTGCTAAATTCCTTCTTTCCAACTAGTTTCTTTTATTTTGAAGTCATGTTTTTCCCTCCTATCGTACAAGTCTTATGTAGGTAGTGTCAGCGTTGTGAGGTCATGAATATCACAGCATTACAAAGCACTCCTCCCCTTCCTTTGGCTCATAATATTTTCACAAACCTCTTCTGCAATGGTCCCTGAGCCTTTTACAGTGTGATAGAGGTGTCTCTCTTAGTGCTGAACACTCCACCATCTTCTCAGCACTTTCATATGAGTTTGAGGGAGAGTAGCATTACTATTTAGGTGTAAATTTAAGTGTTCAGAGCTCAGTTTGCTGGGCATAATACATCCATTTAGCCAGACAACAGTCATAGTTTTCCCCCTAGGGCTATGACCTCCCAACCACAGGCTTTTGACTAGGTTTTCAGTACCAGGCACGAGTTCCTTCCTGGGAGAGGAACTAAATCCAATCAGAGAGCAGTTGGTTTCCTCCATAGCAGATATGGCATCATTGTACCAGTTGGTACATTTTGGCCAAGTGAGAAATTATTTTTAAAAAAATTATCAAAAATGAGTTCATATACCAACCAACTGTAGGCCGATGGATGAGATCCTGACAAGAGAGGAGCCACCACAGTCATATCAGGGAGGATCCATAGGGAACTCAGCAGACAATGACAGATGAACAAGGGACCTATAACCACAGTCATTCAATCAAAACAGGATAGGCCATTGAGACAGAAACCAGGGATTTTCGGCACAAGGACCTCTAAGCTCGCAACATTAAAGCACCCTTATTACTCACCCACCACGACTCAGGGAACTGAGCGGAAGAGGGGGCGGAAAGATTGTGAGAGCCGTGGTGGGGGAGACGGTCCAGAGGCATAGCACCCATCAGTAAAAACTGACTTGGGCCAGGAAGACCGGGATGAGTACTAAGATATACAGGATCCCTTGCCACAAGGACTAATGCAGACAGCCCACGAAGGAGGATATACAACTGATCAGGGATGGGGAGGGGGGGAAGTGGGGAATTCGGGATAACAACGCATGGTTTGCCCACTAAATAATGTAACTCATTATGGATAATAAATATTAAAAAAATGAGTTCATAGAAAATTAACTTTGTATTAATGTCAGACAAAATAGGCTTTAAGGCAAAAATTCATCATTAAAGACATAGCAGGTAAATATCATAAAATTTAAATCCACCAAGAGAAAATTATAGTTCTAAAGTCAAAGATACCTAATAATATAGTTCTAAAATACATAAAGTCCTTTATCAGATGTATTGATACTTTTCATTGGTTATGACCAGTAACTGCAAGAAACAAGGGAGGAAAGGTTTATTTTTAGAGAATGGATTCAGAAGTTTTGATCTATCATGGCACAGATGGTGTAGTTAAACAATAGCCAGGAGAGAGAGAGAAAACATTTGTATAGATGGCTTCTGTTCCCTAACCCCAGTTTCTTTACTTTTATTGACAACTTTTTTGTTTGTTTTTCTGAGACAGGGTCTTGATGTAGCCCAGGCTGACCTGGAATTCACTGTGTAGTCTCAGGGTGGCCTTGAACTCATGGCAATCCTCCTACCTCTGCCTCCTGAGTGCTGGGATTAAAGGCATCTGCCACCACGCCCGGCTTTATTTTTATTGGCACTTTTTATACAAGTAGATGATGCCATGTCCCAGTGTCTTCTCTTGTCTCCTCCCTGTCCCCTTTCCAAACGAGTTCCTCTTCTGCTTTGTTTTTTTGTGTGTGTCCCACTGAATTTAGGGTTGCCTGCATGAACATGAGTGGAAGATTCTTTGCCAGTTCTCACTCCAGCACCCACATAAATTCTAATAATTCAGGTGGGTATGGTGGCTGGCTTGAATCCCAGCTCTTGGGAGATCAAGACCAGGAACCCCCCAGGGCAAGCTGGAGAGTTAGGCTAGCCTCTTGGGTGCTCCTCTGGTCATGTCAAAGATCTGGCCTTGGTAAGTAGAGATGTCAGATTCTGGCCTTCGTATGCATGTGCACACACGCACACCCCCACACACATTCACTAACATGCATATGAACACATATGTATGCATGCCAGCACATATGGGGAGGACGAGGCAGGAGGACTTCTAGTTCAAGGGCAACTTGGGCTACATAGTGAGACCTTGTTGAGAGAGAGAGAGAGAGAGAGAGAGAGAGAGAGAGAGAGAGAGAGAGAGAGAGAGAGAGAGAGAGAATATGGAGGTTCATCTTTATAATCTTGGATTTGGCAAAAGTTCTTAGATAAGGACCCAAAAACATGAGAAAAATAAAACTTGAATTAAAATTTTTCTACCTTTATTTTTAATTATTATTATTTAAAATATTTTTATTTATTTGCAAGCAGAGAGAGGGGAGAGAGAGAGAGAGAGAGAGAGAGAGAGAGAGAGAGAGAGAGAGAGAGAGAGAGAGAGAGAGAGAGAATGGGCACACCCCGGGGCCTCCAGCATCTGCAAACAAACTCCAGATGCATGCACCACTTTATGCATCTGGCTTTCCCATGGGTACTGGGGAATCAAACCCAGGTCACCGACTCCGAGCACTTAACCGCTGAGCCATCTCTCCAGCCCTTAATTTTTATTTTCAAGGTAGGGTCTCACTCTAGCTCAGGCTGACCTGGAACTCACTCTCGTTCCAGGCTAGCCTCGAACTCACAGAAAGCC
This sequence comes from Zapus hudsonius, assembly GCA_004024765.1. NCBI lineage: Eukaryota > Metazoa > Chordata > Mammalia > Rodentia > Dipodidae > Zapus > Zapus hudsonius. Next base: position 27,586 of record PVHP010014617.1, read on the forward strand.
TACTCTGCCTCCCTAGTGCTGGGATCAAAGGTGTGTGCCGCCATGCTGGGCTACAATTTCTACTTCTAAAGACAGAATAAAGTGAAAATTACGACCTACAGAATGGGAGATTCTTAGACAGCTAATGATTACCAGGGGAGGGGCCTCACAAGGACCCCCTGCACCAAGGATTTAAAAAAAATATATATTTTTTTTGTTTTTCGAGGTAGGGTCTCACTCTAGCCCAGGCTGACCTGGATTCACTCTGGAGTCTCAGGGTGGCCTTGAACTCACAGCGATCCTCTTACCTCTGCCTCCCGAGTGCTGGGATTAAAGGCGTGAGTCACCACGCCCGGCTTTAAAAATAATTTTTAATTTTGTCCATTCAGCTTTACATGGGTGTCTGGGGAAAGCTGGGGGAGGGGCTCACGAGGCCACGCCCCTTCATAGAATTTGTGGACAGGTAACAGGCGCTGGGGGAGGGGCTCACGAGGCCACGCCCTTTCACAGAATGTGTAGACAGATAACAGTTGCTAGGGGAGGGGCTCACGAGGCCACGCCCCTTCACAGAATGTGTAGTTAACAGGTGCTGGGGGAGGGGTGCGGGAGGCCACGCCCCTTCTCAAGAATTCAGTTAACGTTCTCTTGGGGGGAGGAGCTCATGAGGCCACGCCCCTCCCAGAGGATATATAAGCGGTTCCCCATGGCTGAGAGCCATTTTCTTCATCCGGGTACCTGCCCCTGAGTTTCCTGTCCTCCTGTGAGTAACGCAAAGTTGAGCTGGTGCCCTGCCTGAGGTGAGTAGACGTCTGTCTCATCTCCTCAGGAAAAGCTGGCCCCGCACCATCCCAGTCAGGAGCCGGGGCTGCGGCCTTGCTCCCAGGGTCTGAGCTTCGAATCAACATTCCACCTATTTGCTGGCAGGGGGAGAAGGGGTCCAAGGCACTCCAGATGCGTGCGCAGCTGGCTCTAAGTGGGCGCTGGGGACTCGAACCTGGGAGCCTAGGCTTCGCAGGCGAGCCTGGCTGTCCCGGTTTTCCTGGGTGGCGCTGGAGGGAGCCAGCTCAGCTTCCCAAGTCCACTGGCCACCTCTTGGGGAGCCGTCCAGTCTGGTCCTCAGTTTCCCCCCTTAATAAAACAAGGATGACCTTGGAACGTCCTTGCAGCTGGAGCCCATGGAGGCAGCAGCCAGACACAGTGACTTGGTGACAGCGCTGCTGGCCTCTGATCTCGGGGTCACAGCTCAGGAACATCTGCTGCAGCGCTTTAGCTCGTTGAGAGATTAGCCTGGAGGACCCGGCAGGTGCGCTCCACCCCAGCCAGAAAACATCAAAATCACAGGCGCTCCAAGCCTTTCCCTCCGCAGTGGCAAATCGGGTTAGAATGACTCATGCGGTCTAGCAGATAATAAAACACACATAACATTTGCTTTAGGGGACAGGTGAGGGCATTTTGTCCAGCGCATAGGAGAAACAAAAACTCACTCTAGTTGGGAATCGGGTAATTGAATACAGATGGGCGGAGGTAAATGAAAGAATTTAGCAAATATCTCAGTGGAATAGCTAATGGGAATGAGACAGAATAGGAAATTAAAAATTATTCGAAGCAGATGGACCATTCTTTGAGTTTTTAAAAATTTATTAGGGCCGTGGAAAAATGTGTCTGTTTATTTTCTACGGCCATGAAATTAATGACTTGGTGAGTTTTGCTTGTGCAATTTTATGACTGCAATGTCATCTGTCATAATTTGGGAGCTGTTTGATATGGATTTATGGATGTCTCCATCCCCTACCCCTCCTTGATTTATGAGTGTGGGTCACACGTGAGGAAGGGCTGTCCCCTTTTGAGGGTGCAACCCCAGTGGTAGCTTAGCCCTCCAGGCCCTGGGTGAGACCTCAGGGGATTCCCTGTCTAAAGATGAGACACTGAGGGTCACACTGAGGCTGTGGGAAATGGGCCTGACCTGGCTGAACTTCTGCTCCTTAGAGGTGACTTCCGTCTTCTCTGGGCTGGAGAGGAGGTATAGGTTGGGGAAGCCAGCTCCCTCAGCTGGGGTTGGGGGTCCATTGTTGTATTCTCGACCCAGGACCCACTCCCCTTCCAGCCCCAGTAGTCTAAGGCCTGAGGTTCAAGGAAGGAAGAAAACTTCCCAGTGTTGGGAGTCTGTGTGTGCCTGGCCAGGGGGCTGGGGCATCAGTGTGTTTTCTCTGTATGGTGGCTAGAACTGGACTTTTTAAAAAAAATATTTAGTTGAGAGAGAGAGAGAAAGAGAGAGAGAGAGAGAGAGAGAGAGGCAGACAGAGAAAGACAGAGAGAATGGGCACAACAGGGCCTCCAGCCACTGCGAATGAACTCCAGACACATGTGCCCTCTTGTGCATCTGGCACTGGGCACTGGGGAATTGAACTCAGATCCTTCTGCATTACAGGCAAACGCCTTAACCACTAAGCCATTTCTTCATCCCTAGAACTGGATTTTCTAACTGGCAGACTTGGATTGTTTTATCCCAAGGTTTCTTAGCCGTGTGACCTTGGGCTAGTTACTGTCTCAGAACCTTAGTTTCTTCTGTAAAGTGGTGAAGTGATAGAAAACAACTATCTAATGTTGGAAGGCCTGGGGATAAAGGAGTTGATGTGATTGCACCCCACCCCAACATACACATAGCAGATTGCTGGGCAGTGATAACTATTCTTTTTAAAAATATTTATTTGCAAGGAGAGAGAGAGATAGAAAACATGAATGGGCACATCCCCTTGCCACTAGAAACAAACTCCAGGTGCATGCACCACTGTTTTGCATCTGGCACTGAGGAAGTGAATCCAGCCATCAGGTTTTGTAAGCAAGTGCCTTTAACTGCTGCTCCATCTCTACAGCCTCAATAATTATTCTTCTTAATGATCATCCCATCAGTCTTATGAAGTGGATATTATTATTTCCTGCTGACATATGGGGACACTGAGGCACAGAGCAGGTAAGCAATTTTCCATAGGTCACATCGTTAAAAGGAAATGGTGCTGGCTTTTGGGCTTCAGTCTTTTCTGAGTCAGGGCATGCCAATCTCCTGATGGGAAAATTAAGGTCCACACCTGGGATTGTGTCTTCTGGGTCCTCTTGGCTGGGTTCTGGCCTCATCCCTGACCTGGCCTGCAAATCCACCTCAATCACTGGCCAAACACTTGTCTTTGGGGACAGGTGGTCTGGATTCTCTATGGGGACAGACAGCCTTTTGCCAAGCCCCTTTCAGGGAGCAGCCAGCCAGGGCCTGGCCTAGGTGTGGTGGGGGCCCCAAACAGGTCAGATTTGTGACCCAGACCCACAGGACCCTGGAGAGCAGGGCTTGGATGAGGCTCAGACATCTTTAGGCTGAGAATTCTCAGAGGGCATGCTCTTGACCTCTGTCATGGTCTGGAATGTTAAGGCTCAGAAATGGTCCGGCCTTGGGCACCTCTGAGCCAGCTTCCTGCAGCCTAGGGTACCAGTCTTGTTCCTTCCCGAGCCTCTGCTCCTCCAAGGCAAAACATAAACAACTCTTCGCTGCTGAGCCCCGGGAAGGCAAGACAACCTGTTCATGTCATCAGCTGCTGCTTCTCTAGTCATCAGATATTTGTCCATTGTCTGTTATGTGACTGGTACTGTCCTAGGACCAGGGACATGGTGGGTCACAACCCTAATGTGGTCCCAGCCCTGTAGAACTGACAGTTTCTGTCAATTCAATGACAGGCAGTCAATGAGCTCATTACCTCTTGTATGGTAGGTGATTTTAAGGCTTTGAAGAAAACTAAAGACGGTAAAAGGGAGATTGGGTGGGAGTAACTTGTAAAGGAAGGCCCTCTGAGAAGGTTACATCTGAGCTGTGGGTATCCAGGGAAAGCTTCCAGGTGTAGGGAACAGCAAGCAAAGGCTCTAAGGTGGGAGGACTGTTGGCAGGTTCTAGGAACAAGGACACAAGGACAGAGTCAACAGGAAGAATCACGCTTTAATGTGCGTGTCTGCTCATTGGGCTCCCAAGCCACAGCTCATGTGTGGAGGCCAGAGGACAACCTTGAGGTATCTGCACTTACTTTCTTTGAGATAGGGTCTCTTGACACTGCAAATCAAGTGCCAGACTGCAAACAGACATCAGACTAGCTGGCCTGTGATAAGTGCATGCTGGAGAATTGAACCCCGGCTGGCAGGCTTTGCAAATAAGCACCTTTATACCTGTCCAATGATAATGAAATTACTTAATAAATTGGAGAGAGTGAGTATGGGTGCTCCAGGGCCTCTTGCTACTGCAAACAAACTCCAGGTGGATGCATCGTTTTGTGTATCTGGCTTTACATGAGTGCTGGGGAATTGAACCCAGACCATTAGGCTTTGCAGGCAAGCACCTTTAACCCCTGAGTCATCTCCCTAGCCCAAGAATAATTTTATTTTATTTTTCCAATGTAGGGTTTCACTCTAGCCCAGGCTGACCTGAAATTCACTCTGTAGTCCCAGGCCGGTCTTGAACTCACAGTGATCCTCCTCCTGCCTCCTGAGTGCTTGGTACCACCACACCCTCAAGAATGATTTTAAAGGAGATCTCTCATTTAATCTTTTTTTTTTTTTTTGTTTTTTCGAGGTAGGGTCTCACTCTAATCCAGGCTGACCTGGAATTCACTATGTAGTCTCAGGGTGGCCTTGAACTCAAGGCAATCCTCCTACCTCTGCCTCCCAAGTGCTGGGATTAAAGGTGTGCGCCACCACGCCCTGCTCATTTAATCTTTATTACTGTTTACCAACATGAGTTTTATCAACTCCAGTTTCAGTAATTAAGACACTGAGGGTCAGGGTAGTAGAGTCACTTGGCCACAATCACAGCAGAGCCAGGACACAGCCCTAGGTCGCTGTGAATTCTTCTCTATCATACTACTTCTCTGGATGTTGTCATTGGCTCACTCCAGCAGAGCAGGACCAAAGATCTCGATGTAGGATGAGGGCTATAGAAGGTGTCAAGGTGGTTGACAGTCCCAGATGCCATCCACAGAACAGATGTCTGGAAGGTGTGGCTCTGAGCACAGGCTGGATGGATTCCTGCAGCCCAGAGCCCTGGGGCCAACTCAGCTGTGGGACTCCTTCACACCACAGTGAGGTGTCTGACAAGGAAGACTGAGGCAAGCTCTGGACTCAGCACCTGGCCACATTTTCTGCTGTTTTTCATTCAGATGGTGTCTGAATGGTCTAGAAGATGAATTCCCTGGGCAGAGACATGGAGAAGTGGTCCTAACCTGCCAGCCTACAGTGGAAATGTTTTCAAGCATGGGAACAGCTACTGCGCAGGCTGTGGGCTGAGCTGGGCCTGAAGGATGAACAGGGGATGGGGAGGTGCTGGTGGCGCAGGCAGAAGGGGGCTGGGGGCTCTTCTCCTTTGGTAGGGGCACCTGAAGTCCCACACTGTTTGGGTGCCCTGTGGTCCTGTGCCCAGTTGGGGTGCTTCCCTCCACTTACTCTGCTTTTGTTTTCACACACACACACGTGTCTGTGTTTGTGAGTGCAAATGAAGGACATAAGTTGATGTTGTGGGTGTTAGTCATTCTCCACCTTAATTTTTTTTTTTTTTTTTTTGGTTTTTCGAGGTAGAGTTTCACGCTAGCCCAGGCTGACCTGGAATTCACTATGTAGTCTCAGGCTGGCCTTGAACTCATGGTGATCCTCCTACCTCTGCCTCCCGAGTGCTGGGATTAAAGGCGTGCGCCACGCCCGGCTTCCACCTTAATTTAAAAAAAAAATATATTTGAGAGGAGAGAGAGGAAAGAGAGAGAATGGGTATGCTGGGGTCTCTTGTTGCTGAAGTGAATTCCATATGTGTGTGCCACTTTGTGCATTTGGCTTCATGTGGGTACTGGGGAATTGAACTTAATTCTCTTAAGAAAATGTAAGGCAATTGGAGCAGTGAAGGCTGAAGGTGGCTATGCTTGATGTTGTCTAGGGACCCAGGTTCCTTCTGTATTGTCACTCCCATTCTCTAGGACAATGCTTCCAAACAGGTGCCTTTAATCACTGAGCCCTCTCCCCAGCCCAACAGTGCTTCCACTAATCAGTGCTTACCATATGATAGAATTGTTCTCCATCTGCACCATCCAGTAAAGGAGCCATTAGTCACATGAGTATATGGAATACTTAAAATGTGGCCAATATGACTGAGAAACTGAGTTTTGAGTTTTATTTACCTGTTATTAATGTTTTCTTATGACTCTAGTATTGGACAGCAGCTCTAGAGAGTTCTCCTTATCCTCAGGATGAGAGGGACTCCAACCCCCAGCCCTGTGGATTTCAGAAAGGGAAGGAGAAAGTGGTTTCCTTTTGAGAGTTTATATCACTTCCTCTTATTCCCCCCACCCCCACCTTCCCCAAGATTGACCTGGAGAGCTCTACCCAGCTACTAGGGAGGCTGGGAAATGAAGTCTTTCATTGTGTGGCCATGTGTCCAGCTTGCATTCAGTAGCTGCTGCCACTAAAAGAAAGGAACATGAGAGTGGGTATTGGGGAAAACTTAGAGACAAGGAAATTGGAGCTACCCTATATGATTGCCAGGAGTCATGAGGTGAGAAAGGCAGAGAGTCAGGCCGGGAGTCCCCATCAGACGGGAAGCTCAGAACTTGTTGTGGCACTAATCCTGATTCCTGCTCACCAGGTGTTCCTGGCACACCACATTCTTGGAAATACTGAAAGTTTAAAATAGCCACCCTAGTCTTCAAGCAGGACCCCTGAGTTCCACAAGTGACTGTGCATTCATATCAATAATTCAAAAAAACTGAGGGGAAGAAAAAGCCCCCTTTATCAGCTTCAAGAAGCTCAGTAAGGGCTGGAGAGATGGTTCAGCAGTTAAGGCACTTGCCTCCAGTGCCCAAGGCCCCGGGTTCAATCCTCCAGTGCCCACATAAGCCAGACCCACAAGGTGGTGGCCCTGGTGCGCTCTCTCTCTCTTTCTCTCTCTCTCTCTCTGCTTGAAAATGAATAAATAAAATATTAAAAAAAAGAAGCTCAGTAATTTGCTCATGTGTTAGTTTCCTGTGGTGGTTGTAGTAAATTGCCTAAAACTTGGGTGAGTTACAACAGAAATTGATTCTTTCACTGGTCTGGAAACCACAGTATCAGCCAGGCTGGCCTCCCTGGAGATGTTCTCTCTTCCTTTGAGAATCCTTTCCTTGCCTCTTCCAAGCTCTGGTGGCCCTGGCATTCCTGGGCTTGAGTTCACATCATGTAGTCTCTGCCTCTGTCTTTCTGTCACCCTCTGTGGCTCTCTGAGTTAGGCCTTTATTGCTGTGATGAAATACCTGACAAAAACAACTTGATGGAGGAAATAGTTATTTTGGCTCCTGGTTTCAGACATTTCAGTTGCTGGTTGACTGGCACCATTGCTTTTGAGCTAAAGGTTAGACAAAACATCATGTCAGGGAGCATGTGGTGAAGCATAGCTTCTCACCCCATGACTGCCAGGAATCAGACAAAGGAAGGAAGTGGCCAGCACAAAATGTACACTTTTTTTTTTTTTTGGTTTTTCGAGGTAGGGTCTCATTCCAGGTGACCTGGAATTCACTGTGTAGTCTTAGGGTGGCCTTGAACTCATGGTGATCCTCCTACCTCTGCCTCCCGAGGGCTGGGATTAAAGGTGTGCACCACCACGCCCGGCAAAATGTACACTTTAAAGGCATTCCCCCCAGACCTACTTCATCTACCTAGCACCCACCTCCTACTGTCTACCTCCTCCCAGTAATGCCATCTAAATATGGGCCCATCAATAGTCCACTGATGAGATTAGAGCCTTCATGATTCAGTCACTTCCCAAGAGCCCACCAATTGGCAACCAATCCTTGAACACACACGTGAGACTTTGGGGGCCTTTATGGATTCAAATCACAATACTGTGCCATCTTGTCTATCTCAAATCTCCCTTTGCCTCCTCCTAAAGGACACTTGTTGGGTTTGGGGCCTACATAGACAAACCAGGATAAGTACCTCTTCTTAAGAGCATTTCTGTACATCATTGCCACAGAAGTTAATACTCATAGGTTCTAGGGTGAGGACATAGACACCTCTTCTTTTGAGGGGTCACTATTCACCCTGTTTCAGCTTAGTTCACACACCAGGTAAGTTGCCCCTGGATTGCACAATTTCAGGGACTTGGTGTTTAGTGCAATGGCTTGCTCCATCAGTCATGACAGATGAGACTTGACTTTAGTGTGTCCTGAGTCCAATGCTTACCATTTCCATATAGAATTCAACCTCTACAGGCTGGAGTCATGGTTAGTCTTCATTGTCAACTAGATTTGGAATAATCAAGGAGTGACACCAGAGAGGTTTAACTGCAGAGGGAAGACCTTTCCTGAATGTGGTGGCACCATCCAATGACCTGGGGCTGCAGACTGAAGAAAAAGGGAATAAAGGAGAAATGGAGTGGGGCCAGCATTCATCTCTCCCTCCCTTCTGACTGTGGATGCAGTGTGATCAGTCTGTACCCACACCTTCCCTGACAGGATGAACTGAGCCAAAAGAAACCCTTTCTTCCCTAAATTGATTTTGTTACATATTTTGTCATGGCAATGAGACAAGTAACTAATACAATTTGTGAGCTAGCATGGTCAAACATGGCAGACAACCATGGGCATTACCTTTCTAAAGGGTGGATCCCAGGGTCACATCCCCACTCAAGTGAGCTAACTGCCCAGATTCAAAGGGCTTTTTAGTATCTTTCCCCTTCAGGATCCTTTATTTCCCTGGCTAGGTGTGCTTTTGCTTTAAAAGGATAGAAATTCCTCACATCTGCAAAGTGCTTCACCTCTTATAATGTAATTTCACATAATATGAGGATATTATTTGAGAATTGGTACCACTCATTGTTCTTAATTTTATTTATTTTTAAAATACATTTGTGAGGAGAGAAAAAGGGAAGGAGAAGGAGAAGAGAGAATATGAATAAATGTGAATATGGGCCTCCTGCCATTGCAGATGAACTCCAGATGCATGTGCCACTTTGTGCATGTGGCTTTACGTGGGTGCTGGGGACTGAACCTGGCCAGTAGGCTCGCAAGCAAATACCTTAAACCACTAAGCCATCTTCCAGCCCTCCTTGTTTGTAGCTTTAAAAGCAGAAGAATTGATATCTTTTTTTTTGAGGTAGGGTCTTTCTCTAGCCCAGGCTGGCCTAGAATCCACTATGTAGTCTCAAGGTGATCCTCCTACCTCAGCCACTCAAGTGCAATAATCCCCAGATTAAGTTGATTTTTGTGTACGACCCTGGCTGATTTCTTTTGGGGGTCATTAACTTTTGATAGAAAAGCAAAAAAAGATCCACACTTCCATAGCCTCAGGAAGGAAATGGAAACACAACAAAACTCCAGCAGCCCAAGATCAGTCAAGGTCTGGGGCTTGAATCCCCGCTTCCCAGAGGCCTGGCTTTCCTGCACAGGGAAGGTGCAGGTGGGTCTGTCTTTAGGACTGGTACCTGCTCATTAAGGTGTCTCTTTCCAGATGCAATGCTCACATTGCATTAAAAATTTTATTATTGTGCACGCCTTTAATCCCAGCACTCGGGAGGCAGAGGTAGGAGGATCACCATGAGTTCAAGGCCACCCTGAGACTACACAGTGAATTCCAGGTCAGCCTGGGATAGAGTGAGACCCTACCTCGAAAAACCATAAAAAAATTTTATTATTTATTAGAGAAAGAGATGGGGGGGGAGATAGAGAAAATGGGAACACCAGGGCCTCCACCCGCTGCAAATGAACTCCATACACATGTGCCACCTTGTGCATCTGGATTTACATGGATACTGGGGAATCAAACTCGGGTCCTTCTGCTTTTCAGGCAAACACCTTAACCGCTAAGCTCTCTCCAGCCCCTCACATTGCATCTTTTAATAAATCTTATTTATAATCCACACACACACATGAACATTGGTAAGTGCACACTGTCTCTGTTGTATGTGTTTATGTGTACACCAGTAAATAATGGCCAACAGTTACTGGGCACTTCCTATGCACCAGTACTGTTTTCCAGTGCCTTCTCATGTATCATTTCAGTTCTAATGACAGCCCTGTAAGAATGACAATATTATTTTCCCCATTTAACAGATGATGAAACAGGTCCAGAGAGTCCCAAGGCTGGGGCTTGGGTAGATTTGACTCAGGTTTATCTGGGCCCAACATTCATACTGACTCCCACATAGCCTGCCTGTGTATGTCATACATACATACACATGTACCAGCACATTGCCCCATACCCAGTACATTTAAACAAACAGACCTCCAACACACACACACATTGTGCCACTTACATAGTGTCAGACCAGGGCACTCCAACACCCACCCAGCCCACTGACCCCCTCCACGCCCTTCGACTTCTTTTCCTGCCAGTGTGCTTCTCCCAGAGAGCGCTTTTCTTCTGAAGTGAGTACCTGGGGCCAGGCTAGGCCTGGTGTTAGGGTCAGTATGGGGGCAGGGTGGCCGCTGACAGGGTGATGGAAAGCAGGAAAGTCACAAATAAACAAACAGCCCTGCCTGGACATAGCCTTGGCCAAGCATTCCTGAATGTCCAGGGACATGTTTATTTTTGATGACTGTCCAGAGCCAACTCCAAGTCCCTCCCTTCCAGAAAGGCTGGCTCCATAGAGCCGAGGTGCTTTGGGTCTGGCTGCCTCAGGGCTGTTTTGACAAGCTCTCCTTTGCTCAACAGAGGCAGGGAATCCCTCTGGGTGGGCTCAGTGTCCTCTTCAGTTTCATTCCTTCAGCTGCCACCCCCATCACCACTTACAGGTGCTACCATTCAGCCTTTGCCCAAGCTGCCTTCTGCCAGGGCTACCTGCTTCCTTTTCATGAGCTGAGTCCCGCTTTTCCAGGATCCCACACAGATGACACCTCCTCCAGGAAGTAGCATTCCTTCAAGGTGCAAGGGATCCCTTGGCATTAAAAACAAAAATGTTTTAGGGCTGGAGACATGGCTCATCAGTCAAGAGCCCTTCCTGTGCAAGCATGAGGGCCTGAGGAGGCCAGAGACTCCCCAGGACCCATATAAATAGCTGGGTGTGTCTGTGGGAAGCAGAGACAAGAGAATTGCAGCTTCCCCCGTCCAAGCTCTGGGTTCAGTAAGACACTCCATCTCAAGAATGGGTAGGGGCTGGAGAGATGGCTCAGAGAGAGGTTAAGTGCGCTTACTTGCAAACCCTTACAGCTTGGGTTTGATTCCTGCACATAAAGCCAAATGCATAAAGTGGTGTTTGCATCTGGAGTTTGTAGTAGCAAGAGCC
>PVHP010014618.1:0-38811 GCA_004024765.1 Zapus hudsonius
CTTCCCAAGTAGCAATGTATGGCATTGTGCCAGTGGTCCTGGGAGGAAAATCTTGTTTTTGACCTGCAAAATAACAGATTTGTTAAAAGTATCTTTTTTTAGCCATCCCATATTAAAAGAAGGCCATTTAACAGTACAAAGAGTAATTCATTTTTTTCCACTGATAAATTATGAGCTCTCTCTAACGTTTTTTTCCAATAATCTATAGTTAAACTCAAGGGTGTACTCTGTGACTGACCCATTGCAGGAGCAATTAACACGAAATATGATACACAGACACAAGGACACAGACAGACACTTAGGGCCAGAAGCCTCACGGCACAGATCGGAAAAAAACCGAAACCAGATAGACAGAAGGAGGCACGGGAGTAATCTCCTTCTGGGAGGAGGACTGACCCCTTGTCCTCGTCCTCCAGACGACCCTGAGGTGTCCCCCAGGGCGGATAATCAGAGAGTTACCGGGTCCGTCAACCCCTCTCTAGATTCTAGTACAGATCTGTACGGTACAGACAGAAAAAGTGAAATGCGGGCCGGACTTACCTCCTGATGGTGGTGTTTATTTGAGTAGGGGGTTGCTCAAATCCCAGACGAGAGCCCCCAAATAAAAGACCCCCCCAAGGCCTCTCTCAGGAGAGCCTACCCTAAAACTCCAATAACCACACCAGCAGATGCAAAAGCAAGAGGATTTCATTCTTCAGCTGCGCAGTCGGGCTCCACAAGCAGGCAGATGAATGTCTAGGCAAGATGGAGCCCCGAAGAACAAAGGAGCAGGGTATTTATGGACAGAAGCTATTTAATTATAATACAGCTTAGGTCACAGGGTGTGTGGTATTTCTATTGGCTCCTTTTCTGTATCTGTATGCCTCTTTATGGGTTATTTCCTTGGAGCCACATCCCAGGGCCAGCCCACATTCCAGGACAGCCATATGCTTCCTTATATGGTGTCTTTTTTTTTTTTTACTCCCTGGTCTTTGTGACCAGACATTCTTTAGGGAGGGAGAAGTAAGTCTAAAAATGGAGTCTGCTTTATAAAATGGATTCTTCAAAGTGACTACCTGAGGTCACTAACAGGTCAGTGGTTTACTGAAATGCAAAACCAGTGACATTTCTGCTCTATTATTTTTTTATATTTTTATTATTGAAAATTAGATAGATTTTATGAGCTAATATTGTGTTGGTATACAATTTCCCTCCTCCCTGTTTCCAACACACTGGATACCCTAGTCAGTGGGTATGATGGATCAATCCATGGGGTAGGGAGTTTTGGATAGCACAGGAAGAAGTCAGTTTCACCCCCCACACACTCTTTTTGTGCGTTGTTGGTGAGGGAGGCAATGTCTCTGGATATTCTCCCCAACTATGGCCCTTACAATATTTTTTCTCCCCCTCTTTGACTCAGTTTCCTGAGTTTTGAATATAATAGTAGATTAATTCAAAAGAGTAAGAGGACACACCTAGTAGAGGAGAACCATTATGGACTTTAAAATTCAGAACTAATTTCCATCTTAGTTCCTGGCTTGCTTTGCAATTGAAAGGCTGAAGGAGTCTGTGCTTTTCATCCTCATTTTAATCTAAAATGTTTGACACATATTAGATGCTGTGGAGGATAAAAAGCCATAGCAAGTCTTTGAAAAATATGCCTGTATTATCTTAGTGGGACCCTCTCTGAGCAACAGACTTTCATTTTAGTGAAAAGAATGGAGAAGAGAAAGCAAGTGCATACTTTCTCTCTTAATTATTCCTAGGCCTTTAATATTCAGAGAATATTTTTCTTAGGTTGGGTTAGGGAAGATAGATGGCTATCAGTGCACCCTCTAGTTGTCTTACTTCCTGACTGAGGAGATTTTATACATTTATAAATATAATATCTTTCCATGACTGGGGAAAGACAGGAAGTAAGTTCAGAATCCAAAAGAGAAATACATTCCACTATTCTGAACTCAGTTCAAGGAGTCTGGGGTTGGGGTAGTGGCTCCAAACCTCTGTCCCCCACCCTGGTGATTGTGAGGGCCAGTGTTGTGGCCCAGTGGACTTGGAACCACATTAGGGCTGGGAGTCTGTGGTTAACGGATTTAGAAACAACTCTATAAATATCACTTCATGCGTGAGATTGAGGTCTGTTGGTCAATATGTGTTTGATCCATAAGTGATGGAATTCCTTTTCATCTTGTCACAATAGCCTTTGAGCTACTTGTGTCATTTTTCTTTGGATTCTCTCTGCTTGGCACAACATATATTCTTCAAGAAAACTGGATTAAAAATCCTTTAGGCAAAATTTCTGAGGCTAGCCCACTCTTCAGTTAAATCCAGGCTTGTGTTTCACCTTATCCTTTTTATGTTCACTGGCTATTGTCATGTGATGCCCTTTTCAAAAATTAGTAAATTCACCTGCTAGACCTAACCCAGGACTACAAGCCCTTGACATGAATAGAAAAGTATTTTCTAAACTCAGAGCTTCATCACTGGAGAAAAATGGCATTTTCTGGAAGTCTCTTTTTTCTTATGTATACTAGGCTTTCAAACTGGAGAAATGAGGACTAGATAAGGTAGGAACTTTTGAGAACTGAATTATCCACCCACATGATGCCACTGTCTGATCTAAATCCATTAGCCTAATGTGTGTGTATGTGTGTGTGTGTGTGTGTGTGTGTGTGTGTGTGTGTGTGAGAGAGAGAGAGAGAGAGAGAGAGAGAGAGAGAGAGAGAGAGAGAGAGAGACCACACCATACTCTTTAAGGGATGTTAAGTTTAATGTTTTGCCCAAATGCTACAATGACCTAAAACCACTGGTAAAATGGAAACCAAAGGGAACATTTCTAAAACACTGGTAACATTTTTCTGAATATGCACTGTAAAGTTTCAGTAGAAATCTTGACTCAGTCTGAAGAAGGGGAAATGCATAGGCTAAGGTTGTGGTTTTAGCCAAGTTTCTTAGTTCCAAACTTATCACTGCCCGCTGCCCGTGGGCACACACCGCTTATGGGTTGATGAACGTGTGCTTTTTATTGCAGGGAACGAGGCAGAATATATAGAGCTTCTTGGCCAATCAGAGGGCTAATGGTAAGAACCTGTGCATAACGGCAAATCGATATCACCTCCTGAAACTCATTAAGTTAAGCCCCTCGTGGCAAGCTGTCAGGGGCCGTCCTGAGATTAAGCCAGGGTGTGCCTCCAAAGGCCCCCAAAAGCTTTTGCCCCTGACATATCCCCCTTTTCTTTTATTAAAAAAATGGCTCAGGATCGTGTCTGTCTTAGGTTGTCCATGGAAAATTACACTCTTACCCGTCATTGGAATTCTGACCTCCAAGCGTCAGAACCCTGTCTTAGGTTGATATGTATTTCCATGTACCTTACCCATCTCTGACTACCGATCCAGCATTTTAAGCCATACATGGGGGGAGGATCGGTCACCCATAGCTGACATGGCTTGCCTAATTAGCTGTTCTTACAGTTGTTGGCACATCTGAGATTGGCAAAGCGTTAATGCACATTAGACCAAGAGTTCTTATCGTAGATGCTATAGTCAGGATATGCACTTTAGCAATAAGGATTAAACTCATAAATTAGCAATAAAGAGTAAACTCATAAGTCCAATGACTAGTTAACATATGACAGCTGTCTAGACATTTTTGCTGCAAAACATCAATTTTACAAAGTCACACAATAGAACAAATACAATAGAACAAACACATCACAATGTCATTAATTGTCCAACAATACCAAGTCTTTCTGCACAGGAACAATTTGCTGATCAATAATCATAAGTCCAATTTTAAATTGTCCATTTAGTTGATTCTGGATGTTCAGAGCTTGGGCAGCCACAGAAAAAAGAGTATTGAGAGTCTGTGCTGTAGAAACTGAAGTAGCAAGAGCAACAGCATTCATAGTAGCCATCACAGCTGAAATGGCTATTGCTGCAATGACAGAAGCTTATTCCAAAATTTCTCTTTTTACGAACTGCAATTGATGTATGAGGAGAACCGACATCCACAGGAACTGAAATCTTAAAGAGTTAGTTCAAGCACACAAAATGAGACAATTGTTGAAATAATATCTTAGATGGAAACACTGCGATCATCCGCAACAAAGCAGAGCAGTGTCCTGCCAAATTTTTTAAAAAGGAAAACCTATGACAACCAATGTTGTTAGCTTAATTAAGTTATTCCAACACATTTATCTAATAGGAGTATAGAAACCACAATGACTGAAATTAAACCTTACAAGTCAAATGATGACCACCTGGCAGTATTAGCATAAACAAATAGAACCATCCCCTTAAAACTCACAATGCTTTTAGATGTGAGAACCCATCCTAGAAAATTAATATCAGTAAGCAACATAAAGAAACATAGCTAGTCTTGGTGAGTACCCCAAGAGTTCCCTTTGTGCATTTAATTCACAAACAATTTAGTCATTGAACCAACAGCTATAACCGGAGTGATCAGGTCCAGTGTTAGTCTGTATGGTTTCAGAAGCAAAAGAACATCTGTACTCTATTTTATAAAAACTTAAGCTAGAGAATCATTTCTTTTATAATTTGCCATGACTAGTCTTTTTACAAAATTCCCAAAATTAAGAAAGACACTTTCTAGGGGCATTTTCTCCCTTCTTTTTAATTTATAAGCATGCAGAAAATATATAGTACGTATAGCAGACAATGTCTGTAACCATTGAGCAATAGATGAGAAAAGAAACATTATGTCTTTTTCTTTGACTCAGTTTACCTATATAATCATGAACTTTAGCAACACAAGGAAGATTTAATTCTCCTTGTATATTTATTTCCTTTACATTCGTCATAAACCCAAAAATAAAATATATTGAATTTAGCTTGAAAGGCCTTCCCTTCAAACAAAAGGCTGTACTCCCTGAGGCTAACCCTCCCTGGGGTTTGGCCTTGCTTAAGTTATTCCATTGTCAGCCCAAGGGGCTTGCACCTGGAATTTTGGCAAGGTGAAAGAACCTGTCTTTTTGACTGACTGAAAGATGTCACTTTTGCATATATAACCCAAACCAAAGATTTTTTAGCAGACATTTTTAACCCAAACCAGAGATTTTCAACACGTTTCAAATCCATAGACAGAGAAAAAGTCTTATAAATTTTAATTAAGTCTCTCAGACCTCCAAGACTTGAGAGTCTGACATCAAGTCAACCAAATTCATCCTGCAGGATTTTTCCTTCTCAAACATTTCTTGGGGAAAGACCTCATGGCCATATCGGATTCTTTAGTCTATAGGCAACAAAGACCAATAACCAAAAAAGAGGCAAAGCTCAAAATCATAAAGGCAAAAATTAATTTTTTTGAGTTGCTGGTTTTCCTACAAACAAAAGGCTGTATTCCCTGGGGCGAGCCCTGAGTGACCATTGTTTTTTCCAGTTCCAGGGTGCTTGCATTAACAAGGTGGAAATCTGCATTTCAGACTGACTGAAAAATATCACTTTTGCATATATATTTAGAGAAATAGTAGAGGCTTAGCTTGCTTTTACATCTGTATAGACAGAGAGAAAGCCTTATAAATTATTGGTGCGTGGGGCTGAATTTGTATCTCAGAGAAAAGAAAAAAAACTAAGGAATTCCAAGTTTCTAGGCCAGTTAGTTCGTCCTGGCCTGGCCAGGGCGTTCCTAGAGTTCTTTGTTTAATTGGCTGGCCTGCCTGGCCGCCTTGGATCTGGCCAGTCACACAGTCCTTGGGACCAGACTGCTCCGGCATGCTTCTCTGTGGGGTAGAAGTGCGACGCCTGGGCCCAGATGGCCATGACAATCGCCACCACACATGCTCCAACTTGCTCAGGCCTGGCACGCCACCGTGAACCTGCTGCCTACCCGTTGTTCCTTCCGTCTCCTCCAGAAACCGAGGAACATGCTGCTCTATAGTCTTTAGGAAAACATAAGCAGTTTTCCATAACAAACATTGACCTCCAGATTGCATCTCATGGAAAGGAGAGAAGCTAAGAATTCCCCACCAAAGTTCTCTGCCATCTCATACTATTCTCGGCCTTGGCATCTGTGGAACTCTTTGCTTAACCTGCCCATCTGTCTGGTAGCCTCCGGGCACACAGAGCACGGTCCTACCCCCATCTTCCCTTCTATGCCATGCAGAAAAGTCAACTTTTATATACCACCACTCCTGAATTATTCTCATTAAAACCAAAATTGCTCCCACTTTTACTTGGACCAGAGCAAAGCGTGTCCATTCCCCCCTTCCCCGGGTTGCAGTCCCGGGAACGTCTCCATACGGGCCCATCCTTCTCACTCTATCGTGAACCTCAGTCACTTAGTGACTTTCTCTACTGCGAACCTCAGCCACTCTTAGTGACTTTCTCATCACTTCACCGCGAACCTCAGTCGCTCTCTCGGCATGCCTCACTTCCACTTAGCCACTTTCAGTGGACCTTCTCATAACCACTTCCAGAGAATTTTTAATTCTCTATTTTCGTCGCTTCTACCGTGAACCATAGCTACCCTCTCAGCAAGCCTCATAACCATTGTTTTTACCGCAGATCGTAAAACTCTCTTACCTAGGTTTTTTTTTTTTTTGTTTGTTTTTTTAATTGATCCTTCCGTTTCCCGGGTTTCCATCTCCTGGGTTTTCGTCTCCCCGTATGGGCCACCACCTATCACTACCTGCCGCCTGCAGGGGCAGTGATCATACAGATACACACAAACACCGCTTGTGGGTTGATGAACATGTGCTTTTTATTGCAGGGAACGAGGCAGAACATATAGAGCTTCTTGGCTAATCAGAGGGCTAATGGTAAGAACCTGTGCATAACAGCCAATCAAGATCACCTCCTGAAACTCATTAAGCTAAGCCCCTCGTGGCAAGCTGTCAGGTGCTGTCCTGGGATTAAGCCAGGGTGTGCCTCCAAAGGCTCCCAAAAGCTTTCGCCCCTGACACAAACTGTTGATTATTAAATGTGAATACTATTTAAATATTGCAAATATTTTACAACTCACTCAATAAAATAAAGTATATGACTATATTGGTATTCTCCAGAAAAATACATATATTGTGGAAGTTTGACTGGATGTTCCTCAATAGATCCAGGAGTATTATTAAAGCTCATTACTTGAAAGAGGTGTCACTGTGGGTGGTACCTAGGGTCCAGCTCTAAGGTATTTCTGTGGATGGATCTGGAATTTTAGCTATACTTATGCAAAGAGTAGTCTGAACTTTGTCTGGAATTCCAAGCTCTTTGGCTGTTTGGGTGTAATTGATTTTGGAGATGCTGGAGATGGTTTTCCTCTCTGTGTGTATCTGATCCTCCTGCCTCCGCCTCTTCAGCAATATCCTACCGGCGTGTGCCACCACAACCGGCTCTCTGTGTGTATCTCTAAGCTTCAAGTAAATCTCTTTTTCCTCCCATAAAGTGTGCTTGGTTTAGAGGTTCATTCCAGTACTGTCAGCTGTCTACAACAGTTTTGGTACAAGAAGTGGGGTGATATCACTTTGATGAATCTGACCATATGGATTTCGATCTTTTAGGACTTGTGTGCTGGAGAAAGAATTGGACAGAACTTGGTACTTACTGGAAACACTTTCCAGAATTGTAAGCCAAGTTTTATGGGCATTACTGGTGAGAGTTTAAAAATGCTAAGAAATTCTAAAGGGAAGGAGAAACAAACTTAAAAGGAGATAGCTAATAAAAAGAAACCTGCTTTTCAAGGTCATGATTTATTTCATCTTTGAATTAATAACATGGCTTTATCCTACACACCTGATATTGCTTTTGGAAACAAAAGAAATACATACATGGAGTGAGTCATAAAATACACACAGTTACAGAAGATGTGATATATAAAACAGGGTGTAAGTCCCTGATTGACCAGTAATTACATTGAAAAATGGAGCATTGCTTACCTAGAGACCTAAAGATGTTAAGATACACAAAAACTATACAAGGGATACCATGGAGTGCTGTTGGATAGGAATAAAATTTTCCCCAACTACTCAGCCAAGATGGAGGGGAACAATTAAAAAGGCCAGAGACTATCAGTCACTGATAGTGATATTGGATTTAAACTCTTGATGTTTGGTGTTAGTCTAATGGTTGTTGAGTTTACATTGGTCCACTCTCTCCTTGTTATACCTCATAACAGTTAAAAAAGTTTACACTGTGTCATTATATATTTAAAGTTTATAACTTGTTTTGATTTTACAAGACTCACTGTTAAGAGATAGTCTTAAATCTCAGATAAGACTTAGGACTTTAAAACTGTCTTAAATTGGTAAAAACTATGGAAACTTTAAATTTGGACTAAACACAATATACATTATGAGATGGTTATAAATCTATTGGGGGTAATGGCAGACTGTGGTAGTTTGAATGGATGTGCCCCAATAGATTCAGGAGTATTGTTAAAGCTTATTACTTGAAAAAGGTGTCACTGTGGATGTATCCAAATGTCCATTCTTAAGGTATTTGGGGGGTGGATCTGGAATTTCAGCTATACTTATACAAAGAGAACTCTGAGCTCTTCCTGGAATTCTCTGCTGTTTGGCTGTTGGAGTGTACTTGCTTTTGGAGATGCTGGTGGTGGTATCTCCTTCTGCATGGATCTGTAAGCTTCAAATAAATCCCTTCTTTCTCCCATTAACTGTGCCTGGTTTAGAAGTTCATTCCAACAGCATGAGCTATCTACAAGATATATGCTAAATACTTTGCTGATGCAATTGTGGAGGCTGGAAAAGGGATAAAAAAAGAAACTACAGTGAGGGGGCAGGCTTATGATCTAGGAGAGGCAATGGTCTGAAGTCTGAATGCAGTATATTAGAAAATTCTCTTTTACAGAAAGAAAAATTACTTGATCATTTCAGGCCTTGAACTGCCTGGATGAGATCCATCCATATTATTTATAAAGATCCCTTGAGGAATACCTAGAGTTATTTTTGACAAAATATTTGTGAACCCAAGTTCCAGTCAAGTTGACAGACAAAATTAACCAACATAGCAAAGTTTGTCAACCTCTCTTTGCCTTATTTTCTTCTACCAAATGGAAAATTATAGTGATTTTCTCTGAGGTTAACTGTGAGGAAGTAATGAAAAAAAGCACGAAAATAGTAATTTAAAGCCTGTCACAATATAGATGATATAGATGTGTATTTCTAATGTGTGTATGTGCATACATGCATGCATTTAGTTATCAGCTTCATCTAAGGGTGAGGTTTGGTAATCTGCTTTAGTAAAATAAAGGGCAGCAGATGAAAGTAGCAATTGAGGGATTTATTTTCCAGGGTT
Source organism: Zapus hudsonius (assembly GCA_004024765.1). Classification (NCBI taxonomy): domain Eukaryota; kingdom Metazoa; phylum Chordata; class Mammalia; order Rodentia; family Dipodidae; genus Zapus; species Zapus hudsonius. The sequence continues at coordinate 9,241 of PVHP010014618.1, forward strand.
GTTTAATCAAATTAAATTCAAGACTTCCAAGGATAATTTCCCCATAAAAAATTTCCTCATGGGATTAGCCAACTCTGCAGGAAATGAGGAGATGATAGCTGCATCCTCTTTTCTCTTCTGAGCATTTGTTAAATGACAGAAACTGTGATGAATGTTTTCCATAAATTTTTATATAATCTTTACACTTAATTGCTATTATTTTTGCAAATAAGGAAACCAAGGCTCATAGAAATTAGTGGTTTGCTCAAAGTTATACACAATAGTAAGTAGCAAAGACTCAGACATATCTAACTTTAGTGCAATGACTCAAATTTATTTCTTGATTTCTGACTCACTTTATAAAAGTTCCTGCAGAGAATGCACAGGACAGGTAAAAATCATTTCCTCACAGCACGTGTACAACTTTCAGTGATAGTACTCATCATGTGGTGGTTATTTTTCTATCAATGTCCTTATTATGAACTCTACTAAGTACACACTGAGCATAGAGAAAACTTTATGTTCATCCATGACTCTTTTTGTAATCATTTCATTTATTTTCAGAGAGAGAGAGAGAGAGAGAGAGAGAGAGAGAGAGAGAGAGAGGATGAATAGAGATAGTAGAGAGTGTGGACACTCTGGGAGTTCTTGCCCTTAAAAATGAACTCTAGATACATGTGCCACTTTTTGCAATATTAAATATTAAAGGTGTTCAGGTAAAATAGAATGTGTAGCTGGAAGTCTCTGTCTTTCAATATTTTATCATTTGCTTAGTGCTTCTGCACCTTCTGCTGAGTACCACTGTGATGAACAATTCACACTTGGAGCTCCTAATGGCACACAAGCCATGAAGACATCTTACTGAATGCTTGCTCATTCCTTGACTACATTTCATTGCTCTCTGCCCCCAAAAGCACCTTTCACATTCTAAAGATCCTTTTTATTAGAGGAAAGTTTCTTTGAATCAAGCATTCTAAATGGCATTATTTATTCATTTATTTTTAAACCCTAAGAGTCATCCTCCTCAATAAACCAGTGGTAAACTCTATGCCTTTGTCCCTTGCCTTGATTACAGGTGGAGGCCTTCCACTTTGTACTGGTGAATGGAGCATTCTATGAGACAACCCAGGAAACTATCATTTCTCTCTCTAGGTGTGTTGCATACAATATGTTTGATGACAACTTTACCCACTATAGTAGAATGGGAGAGAGTAGAATTGTGTTGAGGAGACAATATACACAGAAAACTATTAGACGTTCTTATGAAGTTGGTGGCAATCAGAATATAAAGCTTGAACTTGCCAGTCTGATATAGACTGCTGCTTGAGAAAGCAGGTACTGGGTAGGCAGTTGAAAGGGAGAAGGCTGACAACTCTTAAGTTGTGAGAGAAGTAATGCTTGCACCTTTGTAAGGTCACAATGTTACCTCTGAGACCCTCAACTCTCACTGTGGCTAGACCCTATGCTGATTCTCCATCCTTCCCCTTATGCCTGAGCAATCTGGACTGATGTCTGCAAAGATCCTTGAATGTAATGTTGAGGCAGCCTGAGGGATGAGGTGGAGGCAGGTCTGGCATCACAGGAATGCTACCTCAGCTTTGAAAACTATATGGAAATCATCACTTTACACTCTAAAAGTGCTAACTCTTCACATATCCCCACCCACTTGTAATATTAGAAGCATGGCTCACTGAAATTATTTAGAATCATTGTGAGAGTTGAGGTTGGGCTATGAACACAGGTCTCAGTGGTGCACTTTACTAAACTCAGATTTACAATATCAATGACATGTTTCAGGAACCTGAGTTCTTAATGAGTTATACTGTCCAAAAAAAGAGCCTAAAATATTTAATTGGAAGTATTCTTGATAATCATCTGAATTAAACTGTCATTTTAACAACTAGGTAACTGAGGACCACTGAGAAAGTCGGCCACATAGTGATGTAATGCCAGAATTAGTAATGGATTTGAAGTCTCTAATCTCTAAGCAAGTAAGATAAATCCATAGCCTCATATTTTTCTAGATGGGCTCAGCCTAGTATGCACCTACAGTGGCCCATAGCAGAACACTATTGACATTTTGTAATACAAATTTGTCTCATGTATTGAAATTCCTTGGGTATTAATGCCAACAACACCCTGAGTTATTGTGATAGATTCGAATGTCTACATACATTTGAAAATGTCCCGTGGAGACATATGTGAAGAGGCAAGGGGACAAAAGAGGGTGCATATCATTGTCCCATTTGAGAACCACTGCTATGAAAACTAGCTATGGTTGTATATTTAGTAAATGAGGTCAGACTTTGGGACCTGAAGCATGTCTCAGGTTCAAGCCTGAAGAGCCTGTGTTGCTGCTTCTAAGGGAGGGTCAACAACAGAGCACTGTCTTTGGACTTTCCAAGTCTAAGACAAGTACTTTTGCTTCCTGAGGCTGTATTGGATTACACAGATGGTGTGAACATTGATGGTCTTTCACTCAATGACTATGGTGTCCACAGATCATGAATAACATAGTCATGAACTAGGGCCATTTTGAAATGGAGACCAGCAAAGGGTCACTTCAGGGGCACAGCTCTACATTTTGAATCACCAAGTAATTTAACTCTGCCCGCCCCATGAAGGTGGCTATGTGCTTTCAACTATTTGCTTTCAAGGGAGAATACTACAAAGATGTTGGCTATGTCATCTTCTTTACTTAGGAGATTAGAAAGGCTGCGCTTAATGTCTGAGAAGCAGCCCCAGTACTCCAGTACATTGTAGGGGCACCTCTTTTTTTTTTAATCCGGGGTAAATTGAAAAGATGACTTCAGATGACAGTGGGGGCTTGTAGGGCCCTCACTTAACTCCCTGCAGGGAAAGCTTTGATTACATTTATCCCAGCCTGCAGCCACCTTCTGAGCTTAGCAGAGATTGATAAACCAGCACTCTTGAGTGACCTAAGGCCAATTGTTTTCTTTGAGAAGAATTTAGAACTCTTTGCTTCTCAGAACTGCAGTTTGGCTTCTTAGGACAGTTCCTTAGGGGAAAACTCATTGGATTAATTTCTAGGATTATACAGGCATGATTAATGGAAATAATGCACAGTTGTAATTATCCTTTCACCAAGCAGCTACTACTTCTACAAAGAGCTCTGCACACTGAAGCTCTTGGCCTGAGTATTTACTCTCAGTTCATTCCATAATAGCTCATACTTATGTCAGAGTAGATTTTTTCGAAGTTCTCTCTCTAGAACCTCAGAATCATTTAATCCAACTAACTTATTTTACAACAAGGGAATCTGGGGAAATACTAGCATAGTTTCATCCAGCTAGTAAACAATAAAGAAAAAAAGCAAAGATAGGTATCTCCTGATTCCCAAGACAGTGGTCCTTGTATACTGATTCCATAATAGCTACCTTTGGACATCATTCTTGATTATGATTATTTTAAGCCAAAACATTTTGAAAAATTTATCCTCCCCTTCATACCCTTACCAAATATTTTGTTATAGCCAAACATTTTCAGCTAAAAATATCTCAAACTTATGGCCCTAAATAAAATATAAAGAGGAAATTCCAGACATATGACTTATCATCATTCTGCCTGAATTTAGTTGCTATGATGGTGCTAAGCAAGATTCTTCAACAGAGTAGCATTAATCAGGAGAAATAGCTCAGTGGCTAAAGGCAAAGCTAGCCAGTTCAGGTTAGATTCCTCAGTACCCCTGTAAAGCCAGAAGCACAAACTGGTACATGCATCTTTAGTTGATTTGCACTGGCAAGAGGGTCATCTCTATTTCTCTCTCTCTCTCTCTCTCTCTCTCTCTCTCTCTGTGTGTGTGTCTCTCTCTTTTCTCTCTCTTTCTCTCTCCCTCTCATGTTTTTAAAAGAGAACACATCTTAAATTTTCACATAGAACAGACACACAGATGAGATATACCTTTGTACAAAAAACTAAACCCTATGTCTATGAACTGAGATATGGTACTAGCATTGGGTTAAATATTATAGCATAGATTTTTTTTTACCCTTTCAGAAACTTTAAGGTCTTTCTCAAGCATTGGAATACTAAAGATGGAAAGGATGAACTCTACTTACTGAACACTTATGTCATTGGGTTCTTGCTGTGACACACTAGAAATCATCCCCAGTGTCCATTCACCCCTTAAAAAGAAGTGTCTTCTTATACTGGGCAGGGGTTAATGTAAAGACACACAACTGGTGAAAGTGCTGAGAAATAAATAACTACTGAGTGCTCAGCCACAATTAAGAAAATCTAGAGTACTCCTTCCAATGTTCAGGAAACATTATTATAGACCAGGCAGAAAGAGTATTGGAGCTGGAGAAGTGTAGGGAGAGGGAAGGCTGTGGAATGTTGCCTTCTAGATATAATATGTCTATTATACTCAGGGACTCACAGCAGCTGTGATCTTCTGCACAGGATTGAACCAGTCAGCAGTCTTTCATGGAAGGTGGAGGGTTCATGAGACCCCACTCCTCCCAAAGTAGCTATTGACAGTTAATGATGGCTGCAGGAATGGAAGATATTTCTTCAGTGGTGTAGCCACTAACAAGTTGCCCATGCTTCCAAAAATATCACCACAACCATGCTTATTCAAGCAACCAGGTTTAATTTAATGTTCAATTAAATGTTTAGGTTAGATTCCCTAGTACCCCTGTAAATCCAGAAGCACAAACTGGTACATGCATCTTTAGTTCATTTGCATTGGCAAGAAGGTCAGCTCTCTCTCTCTCTCTCTCTCTCTCTCTCTCTCATAATTTTTAAAAGAGAACAACATCTTAAATTTTCCATTGGGAAAAAACCATTATGAGAGAGAGGGGGGGGAGGGACAGACAGAGAGAGGGGACTAAATAGGAAGAAGTTTATCAGCAGTGGGAGCAGGAAAATAGAGGGTAAAGGAGAGGTGAATTTGATCAAAATACATTTTATCCATGTACAAAATTGTCAAAAATAAAATAGCAATGCACCTAAAAATAATCAAGTTATTTTTCTTCAGAATTTGATACATAGGAATAGAAATAAATGTAGAAGGCAGAAATAAAGCTGAAAAGAGAAGGATCAATTCCACAGTCAGACCCTTTGACTACCTCCAGAACTTCACACTAACTTGTGCCCTGTTAGCACCCATTCCTTACTCAGCATTTTCCATGTTTGATTTCTACTACTGGGTTCTGCTGTTCCACGAATGGCATCACCATTCACTTAGATGTTCAGGTATGAAACCTGAAGGCCATGCCTTATTCTTTACTCTATCTTTCCCTCCAATCCAATACCAGATGTGGTCTAGTATCCCTCCTTAATATCTCTCTGATTCCTGAAGGTCTCTCTTTCTTTCTGAATCAGTCAGCTTTTGCATAGACTACATCAAAAGTCATGTTGCTAGGTCATCTTCTAAACTGGACAAAAAGACTACAATGCTGCTCTCAACCTTGCAATTTTTATAAATATTTATTTATTGGCAAGTTTAGAGAGATAGAAGAGAGACAGATACAGAGAATGGGCACACCAGGCATCCAGTAGCTGGAAATAATCTCTAGATGCATGTGCCACTTTGTTCATCTGGCTTTTTGTAGGTACTGTGGAATCAAACCCAGGTCATTGGGCTTTGCATGTAAATGCTTTAACTGCTAAGCCATCTCTCCAGCCCATCAAAAAATATTTTTGGTTCTCCTTTCCTTTTTCATTTCCTTTCCTCTCTCCTTTTACTTTTATTCTTTGCTTTCCCTTCCCTTCCCTCCTTCATTCCTTACCTCCATCTCACTTTCCCTTCGTCTCTCACTTCCTGTCTCCCTATTTTCTGTCCCTCCTTCTCCTCCTTTCATCCTTTTTTCTTTCTTTCCTTTTTTTTTTATCTTTTGAGATAGGTTATGGTTATGTGTCCCAGACTGGTCTTTCCAACCTCATTCTCCTCCATGCTTGGATCACAGGTATGTGCCACTATACTCCATTAGGTAAGTATTCTAATTAACCATTTATGCAAATGACACCTTGTAATGGTTTCATCCAAGTGTCCCCCACAAACCACAAATGAATGTGTTATGAATGCTCAATCCCTTAGCTGATGGAAGTTTGGTTATTGGAACTTTGTTGGAACTGTGTTGTTGGGGGCAGGCTTATGGGTGTTATAGCCAGCTTCCACTTTCCAGTGTTTGGCACACTCTTCTTTTACTGTTGTCCACCTGATGTTGGCCACGAGGTTATGTCCAACTTCTGCTCATGCCATTGTCTTTCCTGCCATCATGGAGCATCTCCTTGATTCTGTAAATCAAAATAAATCCTTTCTTCCACAAGCAGATTTTTGGTTGGGTTCTTTTCTGCAGCAATAAGAAAGCTGACTACAACGGTTTTTGGCACAAGAGAGGGATCACACTTTGCTGCTGGAACACTGATTCTGTGGCTTTGGTCTTTTGCAACTGATATGCAGGAGGAGGAATGTGGAAGGATTTGAAACCTTGGTCTAAGAGATTCCTTGCCATGCTGTAAGCACACAGCTCCATGGAATGTTCTAGTCAGAGTTGAAAGACCTGAATGCATTGAGAACTATGGACTGTGAGGTTTGGTTTATGAGAGTGAAAAAAAACTTTGTCAGGACTGTGCTAGAGCAGTTTGCCTGAGAGACTGCTGCTTCTGCCTGTGTCCTGAGAACTTATGCAGGTTGCTTTGCAAGGAAATGGACTGGTGTGAGCAGATGGCAATGGCACAGAAACAAAAGAAGATCTCTGGGCTTAAACAGCTGCCCATTCATCTGAAATTGATTAAGAAATTACAACCATTCAGATTGGACCAGGTGATCTGCATTAGAACAGCAGGAAGAAGGTGGATTTTTTTTTGAAGCAAAGGGCCTGAATGCTGAAGGAGGTTTCATGCTCTTCATAGTTGGCTTTATTCTCCCCTGGATTAACAAATTGGTAGCCCACCTAGTACTATGGACTATAACAAATGCTGGAAGAGAGGGTCATTGGATGTACAACACAGTTTTGTTTTTGAAAATGGCCATCAGCAGTATGAAGCAGGTGTGTTGGATTACCTACATGGAAGCCTGATGGAACAATGAGGATGAACTGGGGGTTGCAATGGAGAAACAATGGAGATGCCAGGACTATAGGATGGCTGCCAAGGAGAGCCGCCAGCACTGGATGAAGTTTTCCAGAACTGTGAGTAACTGAGCTGGAGGTGTGGAATTGGAACTCCAGAGTGAATTATTGGACTTGGAGTTAGAGTTTTATGTTTGTCCTGTTGGTTTTAAATATTTTATTGGTTCAATCTGCTTTTACTATGCCCAGTGCTATCTTTTTCCGTGTGAATGTTCTGTGCTATTATGGGTTTGTCTTTTTGGTATTATGGCTCATTTGAAAGAAAAATTTGGGGGATGTTTGGAGTTAAGCTGAATGCATTACATTTTATATCATGTATGATTATTGGTTTGTGGGGGTCAGGGGAAGATTGTGGTGGATTCATCCAAGTGTCCCCCACAAACAAATGTTATGTTCTGAATGCTGGATCCCCAGCTGATGGCAGTTTGGGTATTAGAACCTTGTTGGTGCTGTGTTGTGAGAGGAAGGCTTATGGCTTTTATAAACCTACTTCTCCTTGCTAGTGTTTGGCAAACCTTCCTGCAGCTATTTGAAGTGCTGTGGTGGAGGTTATGTCCACCCCCCTGCTCATGCCATCATTATCAATGCCCTGATGGAACGTGCCCTTGAGTCTATATGCCAAAATAAACCCATTCCTCCAAAAGCAGCTTTTGATTGGGCTCTTTGTTGCAGCAACAAGAATATATAACAGTAGTTAATTATTGTTGAATTTATATTTAACTTATTAGATTTTAGTTTAAGCCTTCCTCAAGGGATCTTGCCTACTGTTTGGGAGGAGATTATGTGTTTCCACTTGTATGTGGTATAGTTCTATCATATTAAGCAAAATTATGATCTTGTTGCTGTCTTCATAGTATGACATAAGGAGATTAAGTTTGATGTCAAGTTGACAAGGGGTGGACTTGTGATGGTTAAGTTTCTCGTCAATTAACCTATTTAGTAATAGGCAGTAATATTGGGTAGGTCTCTTCTCCAGAAGGGAGAAGGTCCCTTCTCCAGAGTAAGCCCTTCCCCCAGGGTGGGTGGCCTTCCAGAAGGAGACTGGATATAAGTAAGCTTGAAGAAAAGGGAATCTTCTTCCTTCCTCCCACCAGCTGCTTGTGCTTCTCTGCTCTCCTACCCTCCCTCAACATTGGAACCCAGTTTCCTTGGCCTTGCATCATGGACTGAAGAGCCATGACTCCCAGGAAGCCTTTCAGCCATCATTACTGGATTGGAACTGCTGAGGCATCCAGCCATGTGCACTGAACAGGTACTGCTTTCTTCACCCGTGGACCTGCAGACTACTATTGTTGGACTGTTGTAAGCTACCCCAATAAATTTCCCTTTTTACTACAATCCATTCTATAAACTCTGTTCCCCTAGAGAACCCTGACTAATACACACTTTTACTATACCATGAACTTTTGAAAGTAAAGAACACATGCAATTCATCCCTATGCCTCCAGAATCTAGCAAAATACCTAGCATATATTATACACTCAAGTATGAAGCAGTAAACATTTTTCTTGCGCAACTGTGTTGCAGTCCCATTATGATGCTACACATCTATTATGAATGCAAACACTCTCTTCCCATCCTCTACCCATCCTCTAACCATGTTTACTAGTCACCTCAGCCCTTTTGACACATCTATGCTATTATACACAGTTCTTTCAAACAATGTGCTTTCTGGAGCTCTGGGTTCTGTCTCTTTCTCTAAGAGCCTGATCAAGCCTCCTTCTTTTTTTCCAAGTAAATTAGCAACACCTGTGTCCTTGATTCAACTTACAGGTACAGCTTTTGTACTCAAGGTCACTGTTGAGGTTACAAGGTCACCTACACTCTGAGTGGTCATGTTCTAACAGTTTGATAACTCTTACCCCAAAAGTGGAAATTCCAACCTCCAATAATGTTCAGTCAAAAACATCTATCAAATGCATACTCAAGGCCAAGTCCATATTGATTTAAGACATAAATGAAATTTGGGCTATCCAAAAGAATGGGCTAAAAAAAATATGTGAACAACAATGGTATTGAAAGTATTAAAGCTTTGCTGCTCCTCCGATTTGAAGGAAGAAGAAAGGAGGTTGTCTGCACTCCATGGAAGACTAGAAGTTAATGGCTGCCATTGTAATCTCAGTACCCATCCCACAGTAATAGTATCTCAATAAATGTTTCCTAAGCAAAAAAATGTCAAGCTCCACCGTAGGTATGACTGGATTCTGTGTCAGGTCATTGAATTCTTATTTTGTAAAAAGGATGCAGCCTGAGAGTGCTTCATATGAAACCTCTCTCATTTCTCTAAGTGAGAAGACATAGGTCAAGAGTGAAGGAACACCTTAGCTAACATTACAAGGCAGGGACAAAGCCTTGTGTGTGTGTGTGTGGGGGGGGGGGTTGCATTGCTCTTCTGACTGCACCAAATTGACCTCCAACCTTATGGTGAAATGCAAACAAGATATTCCTGTGAGGTTTTTTGAAGGTGGGCTTTTTAATCCACATTCAGACTGAATGTTTTGATGTTTGAAAAAGCACTGACATTTAGAGTTTTCAGAGAATAGCTCCCATCCATATCCTCCCATCTAGATACTTTTTTAAAATCAAATGAAACTTTCAAATTGCTTCATATTTTAACACATATAAATTAGCCCTATCAATCCAGATTGATAATTATAAATTAATGACTTACTTTATTATCAGAAAATTCTGACTTCTTGGTACTGATTTAATAGGACTTAGAGAAAATAAACAAGAGAATTCAATAATGAGCACCTGCCACTTCCAATAAACTCTCCAGGAAACAACTAAGAGAAAAAAAAACAATCAATTTAGCTACAAATCACACAACAACAAGCCAATCTAATGTGAATGCTCGGAACTGCTGTAGCATCATCTGAAGTTTTTTGTCCTCTCTTGTCCTTGACCTATTGCATGGTGAGCATTAGTGCTCCATTTCAGCTATAATATTTCATTCTATGCAGAAAACATCCTTCTCCTTATCCTGGCTGCCTTGGAGAAAGAAACTTGTTATAATAATAATAATCTCCTTTCAATAAATCTGAATTTAGCTTTAATTCCACCTTTTATAAAATGACTTCATGTTTCTAATCCATGATAGTTTTAGTTTTCTCCCATGATAGTCACATAAAGTAGGTAATGAAAATGTTGTCATGCTAGAAAGCTGAAATGACTATGAGGGGTTCCTGGGCCTGTCAGGGACAAACATGGACAAGAAGCAGGTTTCCAGACAGAGTCTATTCCTTGTCTATCAATACATTTCATCACTGAAGGAGATACTCTGCAAAGCAATTTCTTCTTTGTTATTTATGAAAAAAATTGAGATAATATATTCTTTAGAAAGCAATTAAAAGGTTGGCTTTACTTTAGTACAGCATTGGCAATATGTAGCCCTAAAGAGAAATCACGAGATATATTTAGTCATTTCTCTCTTCTGTTTGACGATGCGGTACAAAACAAAGTGGACCTGAGAGGATATTACAAAGAAATATCTGGGCATCTTATCTTTGGAAACTCAAACATTTGTTTCCCAAGGCAACCAAACTTAGGAATTAAAAAATTAACTTATTTAATGTTAATAATTAGACACATTATATGAGCAAGTCTTAGGATGGTACCCCCATTTCTCTCCTCCCTGTCTCTAACCCACTGGGGGCCTTCCTCAGTGGAATTGTTGGACTAGTCCATGAGGTAGGGTGTTATGAATTCTATAAGAAGTAATCAGCTTTTTTCTTTGTGTGTTGTTGCTTAGAGGGGCAATGCCCCTGGATATTCTCCCCTACCATGGCTCTTACAATCTTTTTGCTCCTTCTTCCCCAAAGTTCCCTGAGTCATGGTGGGTGAGTTTTAAGTATGCTTTACTGTTGAGTTCTTAAGAGTCTCTAGATTTCTGCTTTGGACTGTATCCTTGGTGTCTGTCTCCATTACCCTTTCATAGGTTATCTGACTTGCTGTGAAGGTAGTTTTCTTGCTCATCTCACCACTTCCTCAAAGGTTTTGAATGGACTCTATATCATAAATTAGGGGTGCTTCATCTCCTGCCTTGGTGTCAAGCATCATCCCATGTCCTGTTGGTGGCAAACTTCAGAATTTCATGGTACCACCAGAACTCCACAAACAATGATCCATTGGCCAAATCTTGTCAGCACCAATTTTTGTAAATAAACTTTGATTGACTTATAGCCATACCTATTTGTTTATGTATGGTTTGTAGCCACTTTAAACAACGTCATAAATGTGTGGTTGTAACACAGACAGCATAGTCCTAGACACCTAAACATTGACTTCCTGTCTGCATATATAAAGAGGTTTAAAAATCAAACCCTAACCACTCTCATCAATAAAGATTCATTTTCTCATGACAAAAGAGTTATATACAAAACAGAAATTTATGGGACATAAAAGGAGACTACACATTGCTGATGGGCCCCAAGTAATTCTGTGGGAATGGTAATTGTATTTACAAGTTAGCATATACACTTTTCTTGCCTTGCTACTCTTTTGAAATTGTTCTTCAGCCCTCATTATTTTTTTTATTGTCCATAATGAGTTACATTATTTAGTGGGCAAACAATGAGTTGTTATCCCCGATGTCCCCCATCCCCAATCCACTGGATATCCTCCTCCATGGGTCGTCTGGATCAGTCCTTGTGACAGGGGACCATGGATAGCCTAGTATTCAGCCAGGTTCTCCTGGCCATGCCTCTGGATAATCTCCTCCACCAGGGCTCTTACAGTCTTTCCGCCCCCTCTTCCACTCAGTTCCCTGAGTCGTGGTGGATGAGTATTAAGGCTGCTTCAATGTTGTGAGCTTAGGGGTCTTTGTATCAAAAATCATTGGTTTCTGTCTCACTGGCTTATCCTGTGTTGATTGAATGGCTGTGGCTGTGGGTCCCTTGTTCATCCCGTCATTCTCTGTGGGGTTCCATATGGATCACGATATGACTGTGGTGGCACATCTCTTGCCAGGATCTCAACTATCTGCCCACGGTCGGTTGATAGGATTAAATAGGCCACATCTCTCTTGCTGCATCCTGAAAAATACAAACACAATTGCCTCTGATGCACCCCTATGCTCGATGCTAGTTCCAATCAGCAGAATCCGTTGCTGATAAGTGTCTGGAGCTGAGATCCTGGCTATTGATTGTGTCCATGGCCTGGATCGCAGCTAAAAACCCCAACCGTTGTTCCCCTGGGGACTCAATGAGGCTTCTAGTCCACTGTCATGAGCCGGAAGCCTAGCCCTCTTATTTTATGATGAAAAGACTTATTATGATGACTTCCAGCTATTTAAAATTCCTGGCAGAATTCTGTCTTCATTGCCAGTAATATAATAAGAACCCTCATGCCAGAGGGTTAAAGGACAATTAAATCAATACCTTGTAGCTGGTATTTGAGATGCATCTTCCCTCTAAGTGTCCTCTTTCCAATTTGTTCTACCAACAATGACAACCAAGAAATGTGTGAGCAATCTTGTTTTGTGGGATTTTCTAAAGTTTATCCATGTACAATGATTTGGGATAGTTTGGGACAACACTAACCTTGACAGGGCTAGAGTGAATTACATTGTAAGGAACAAGGCTCTCTACATGGCTATTTCTTGTCTTCTGATACATGTTGAGATGTCCAGAGAAGCAGAACCAAGAACAGATAGAAATCTATAGATATCTATATTGTGTAGATACACTGGGAGATTCATTTATTATAGAAGTTGGTGAACATTGGCTGAGAAGACCCACAATCTTCCAACTTCAAGATGGAGATTCAAGAAAGTTGGTAGTATAATTCGGTCCAAGCCTATTGGCACAGGAAGGTAGAGACAGGGATTGGGGGTATCATGGTGTAAGTATTGTTCTGGAACTAAAAGTGTGAATACCAGAACTGTAATGACACAAAGACAAATGCCTCAGCTTAAGCAGAGTAAGGTCTCCTTTCTTCCACCTTTTTCCAGTAAGAGATCCTGATGAGTTGGATTACATCCACATCCAGAAATAATGTTTATTATTGAATATCTTTAGCCCCTAAGCAAGTTGACATATAAGACATTACAACTATGAATTTTGCTTGAAGGAATCAGTGACTTCAAATTGTCTTGTGGCTACAGGGAGAGGAGACTGGGATGGGATACCAGCAAAAATGAATCCTAGGAGCTTTAATGTTTTGCCTGTACTCACTTATTCATTTCTAAGAACAACAGTAGCAAAGTACCTCAAACTGGGTGGATTTAACAGCAGTATTTCCTGCCTATTATGGAGGAAAATGTCAGAGATAAAATCCTCAGCAGGGTTGGTACCTTCTGAGGGCCAAGAGAGAGAGAAATGTGTTCCAGACTCTCTCTAAGCATCTGTCCTTTTGGTAACAATTGTTTCAATCTCTTCCTTTATCTGCACATCTCTCAGGGAAAATCTCTCCTATACATAATGAACCCATATTAGATTTATGCTCTATTTGCTCTGGCATGCCCTTGTCTTGACTAATTTTATCTATAATAAATCCTTCATCCATATAAGGTCAATTACTGATATATTGGGGGTTAAGAATTTGACATAAAAATTTGAGACAGGAGACTTAATTCAACCCATAACATATACTCACCAATTCTCTCATCCACCCTTCTTTCACTCATACCTCTTCAAGATACTTTTGTATCTTAACTTCTAGACATGTTTCCAAACCACTAAAAGTTGGTATAAGACCTATAACCAGTAAGCTAAGAGAGAGAGAGAGAGAGAGAGAGAGAGAGAGAGAATTAGCCATTATTATAAGATAGACAGTTCTTAGATATTTGAACCCAATAAGTTGCAGAATATCTATGGGACTCAGTTGTTGCATCTGTAGGACAAGAAGAATAACATTCTCTTCAGCATGCAATGGTTTGTGATATCACATTATTCACCCTGACCCATGGCATGACCTTGTCAATAGTAACTATTATTCTTATTTCTGTGACAGCTGACTAGCTTAGTACAATTTAGGCACTGGGGCATCCTTGATCTTAAGACAAAGGAGAAAGATAAAGGATCCATGTGGCATAGATTCATTTCTTTGTCAAAAAATTAAAAAAGAAATTATTGAGCATATGGTTGTAGGTACTCTTGTGTGAACTGCAGATTCAGCAGTGAAGACATTTCCAAGTAGTGGTGACACATAGAAGATACAAAAATGGAAAATGCATGAGGAAATAGATGACCAAGTCAGACAATAAAAAGAGCTTCGAAAAAAAATCAAGAACACAGAGTAAGGGGATAAAATGCCAAAAGGAAATGTGAGGTTATTGTGAAGCATTAGGGACTATTTAGGTGACATTTGTCCCAATGCTCACCAGGCTGGATTGACTCTAATTTTGCAATTATAATGAAACTACACTCTCCTGTTGCTTTCATGGCTTTGTCTCTTTATCATGGGGAATTTCTATAACATTTGTTCTTATCAACTAAATCATATCAAGAGCACAACATTTCAGTAGAGCTCAAAATATAGTCAGGCTGTTATTTACTACTGAACCTTTGCTTCAATTATCTGAACCTCAAATAAACTTACCTGTTAAATCTGGGTGATAACACTGCCTAACTCATAGTAGTGGTGGAGATTTGATGGTTTTGTGCATACAAAATATTGAAGGAATCTTCAGAGGGGGGATTGTGACAGTTTCAGGCAAGTTCCACAGACACCCTAGCCTTGAGTGGGAGGTGTCTAGCTATAGCTCAAACCTAGGTGCTAAAATTGATTGGTCAGGTATGAACCAACCACCTGTCTCCCTGCTCACCTGAGGCAGGAAATACTGGCAGAACAGATAATTCTGTCTCTTCTTTTACATGGCGTTCTAGAAGAAGGACCTCTGACTCTCTAGGGACTGGTAAGGTCTCCAAAACCCTAATGGCTGTGGTGAGGGACTGGATTTCTTTCCCACATGAACCTTTCATTCTCATGATTTTTCCTCTTTATGCTTGTTTAGCAGAACAGCATAGATTTTGTTAAAACCTCTCCCATGTGTTCTCCCCACACTGGTGGCTGGCGATCTCTGTAACAAACCTCTCCCATGTGTTCTCCCCACACTGGTGGCTGGAGATCTCTGTAACTCCCCATGTTCCCTTAAATAAAGTCTCCCACTATACCTTAATATCTGGTTGTATATGATATTAATTCTTTAACTTTATAGACAAAAATTCAGGTACTCCTTAAATTTTAGGGTACATTGGAATTTTTCTGGGCATTATCTAAATTCTAATCCTCAACTCACCCCGCTACAATGTATCCTTAGATCACATCCAAGCTCTACCAGTTATCCCAAATATATTCATCATCCTAAAAGGATCCAGGGATTGGGCGATTGCTCAGTGGTCAAAGGTACTTGATAGCAAAACGTGCTTATCTGGGTTCAACTCCCCAGTATCCACATAAAGCCAGATATTAAAAGTGGCTCATTCATCTTCAGTATATTTGCAGTCGCAAAAGGCTCTGGTTCTCTCTCTTTCTCAGTCTCTCTCTCTCTCTCCCTCTCTCTCTCTCCCTCCCTCCCTCCCTTCCTTCCTATTTCTTTCCCCCTTCCCCTTTCCCTCCCCTCCCTATCAAATAAATAAATAAATAAATAAATAAATAAATAAATATTTATAAAACCAAACAGTTTAAAATTCTACTAAAAGATCCAATATAGCATGATGTGTTGTACTTACTAGGTAAGTCTATACAGTCTGCTTCTTAAAATTCTTTAGGCTTTCTTTAATTTTACTGGAGAAACTCAAAACTCATCAAAGTGCTGAAAGAAAAAACAACAGTTTGCTTGGCATTAAGTAAGGCATCTCTATCACACCTATTAAGGCTTGGGGAACATTGCAGAACAAGTGATAGAAATCATGTAAGATCCAAGCAATTTGAAGGATGCATTTTCTGGATGTGAGGTGGCTATTTCACTCATGACCTCACAGTGGCTGTTATTTTCTGCCCTATATTGGGCCCATCAACACATCACAGATGATGAAGGACAGAAAAATGTAATACACCAAAATAGTAGAGGCACTGGTTGAAAGAAGAATGGGGTTCAATGGAAGGGATAGAGGATAAGAGTGGTGATGGGAAAGGATTATGATCACAGTACATTATGTACATATATTAAAATATCCAGGGCTAAGCATGGTGGTGCACACCTTTAATTCCAGCACTCAGGTATCAGAGATAGGAGGATCACCATGAGTTTGAGGCCATCCTGCGACTACATATTGAATTTTAAGTCAGCCTAGGCTAGACTGAGAACCTACCTCAAAAAACAAACAAGAACATCTGTATCACTTTCCCACCTCTGTTGCTTTGGCCATGTGTTTCCCTTGGCCTATCATATACACTCCATTCCTGCCCATCACTCATGTCATAACTTATCCTTTATGCTACACTTCTAATACAACATTCTCCATGAAGCTTTTATTCAATGTGTCATTCCTAATTTGGAATTTTACATTTCCACCATATAGTATGCCTTTTATTTTAATTATGATATGTATTATACAATAATGAGACAATAAGGGGCTTAAACCCCTCACTCCTCCCTCATGGTGAGAGTTCTATGTACTTTCTTCTCTTTCCTTCACATAATCTAATAAATTCTCTCTAACCCTTAAAAAATTAGACAATAAATTTCAAACTCTTTGTACCTAGCCACTTTGCCTTTCTCATCTCTTTTTGTCCCTAATTGCCACCCAAACTACTGTCAGTGAACACTATTTAATTATTTAATATAGTGCCATATATATATATATATATATATATATATATATATATATATATATATATAATAGTTACACCTATTGACTAAATATGGATCAGGCACTGTTCTAAGATGTTTGCATGATTTACTGCATTTAATCTATTTCACTGCCCCTTGAGTCAGGTGTTCTCATTATGCCCTTTTTATGGAAAATAACTCAACAATAATCGGTAATAAATACACATCAATGATGGAAATAGTCACAGTATAAACTTAGAAAATATTTAATGGAAATCTCACTGGGAAACCCTCTCATTCCCACTTGAGGCATTATTTTTACTTTAATAGATAAGATTCACTACTGGGCAGCCAAACCTTTAACAAAACCATTGAAATATGGCCGTCCCAGGCCAAATAAATCGGCTTAGAAACAACAACAACAACAAAAAAGCCAGCTAGAGAGTGAAAACAAAAACACAAAGACATAACACAGAAAGAAAGATCTTTGGGTTGAAACTGCTGCCCGTTCACCTGCAATTGATAGAGAGATGACAACCCTTGAGATTGGGCCAGCTGATCTGCATTGGAAGAATGTGGACTCTTTGAAGTAAGGGGCCTGAATGCTCTGTTCCCCCTTGGATTAAAAAATTGGTAGACCACCTGGTTCTGTGTAATATAACAAATGCAAGAAGAAAAGGTCATTGGATTTGCAACACAGTATTGTTTTTGAAAAATGGCCATCGCGAGTGAAGCAGGTGTGCTAGGTTGCCTGCATGGAGCCCAAATGGAGCCATGAGGATGAACTGTGGGTTGCAATGGACACCCAAAGAATTCTAGGACTATGGATGGGTTCCAAGGCAATCTGCCAGCACTGGATGAAGTTTTCCAGAACTGTGAGTAGGTGAGCTGGAGGGGCAGAAATGAATCTCCAAGAGACTTGCTATTGGTTAGAATCATTGAACTTGGAGTTAGAGATTGATGGTTACCTGCTTGTTTTAAATCTTGTATTGATTGGTTCATTCTGTTTTTGCTGTGCCTCATGCTTTGCAGTGTGAATGTTCTGTGCCATTGAGGATTTATTTTTGGTATTATGGCTCAATTGAAGGCTGTGGGGACTTAAGAGTTGAGCTGAACACATTGTATTTACATCATGTATGATTATTAGTTTGTGGGGGCCAGAGTCGGACTGTCATGGTTTGATCCAGGTGTCCCCCACAAACAAATGAATGTGTTCTCAATGGTCAATCCTCGGCTGATGGCAGTTCGGGAATTACAACCTCATTAGAGCTGTGTTGTTGGGGGCAGGCATCTGGGGTTATAAGCCAGCTTCCACTTGCCAGAGTTTGGCACACCTTCCTGCTGCTGTTTGCAGTGCTGTGGTGGAGGTGATGTCCACCCCACTGCTCATGCCATCATCTTCCCTGCCAGGATGGAGTCTCCCCTCAAGTCCATAAGCCAAATAAACCCATTCCTCAACAAGCCACTTTTGTTTGGGTTTGCACAGCAACTAGAAATCTGACCACAACAGCTGTCATCCTGCTACATAGAGTACAAAACACCAAGAACAGCGCATTGATATGGAAGCCAAGGTACAAACCATTTACCTGGAATCCAGAGGCCAACAAGAGGAAGCAAGTCAGCTTAAGCCATGGGTTTTGAGATGACCCAGGGGGTTACTGCCCTGTCTGTTTGCAAGAGTTAATACACAATGCAGCTCCAGATCATGTTCCTTCAGGGCCACATCTGATTCACTATGTTGTGAAATTTTGTTTGTCTAATTCCATTCAAGTGTCTTACTGATCAGAAAAGCATTTAGTGCAGATTCGATGACTTTAAATCTCATTCATTTGAGATATTTTTCTCATTACATTGTCTTTAGGACAATCATGGATATGGATGGTTAGCTGAGTGCTAAGATGTAATTTATCTATAATTTTCAGTGAGTTTACAGCCATAACAGCATGTTTTACTTATATTTATAACAGTATGCAGCCTTGTAAACTTACCATCGGGCCTGTTGGGGCTACCTAATTAGCTTGACAACTGGAAATGATCCAGGTCTCATCTAAGTGGGGCAGGCATGATAGCTCAGCTCTGCTTCAAGTGGCTTAGAAAATTGGGGTAGTCCTGATTTCACCCTGAACTTTTGCTTTATTCTGCTCAGGATAATGGAGTCTAAGGTCAAAACTCACATAACTATTCCACATGTATATTTCATTACATGAGGCATGGGATAGCCCAGATTGACTGTTTCTATACTAAAAGCAATAACAACATGTACTGTTCCAAACTCATGTGAAAAACTGATGATTTCTCATGAGAGGGCCTATCAGATACTTACTTTTTCATATTTTCTTCTTATTACCAGATGCTGCTAATATATAGTTTCTATTGGTCTTATAGCCTATAATAAAGTATCTAGAAATATTTTCCTTTGGAAAGCTGTACAGAGCAAGTAGAAAAATATGTGTTTTTGTTTCCTGCTGGAGTATTAGAAGCTTGGTGAGCTTTGACTGGTTACCTCACTTTCCACAGAAGATCTTTTAATAGAATACTAAATAGTTGTAAATTTCAAAATAAGAAAGCAAATTGTCATTAAAAACAAATGTTCCTAATGGGCTTAATATTTGAAATGTTTGCATTCATGGTATTATTTCAAAAGCATTATGAATTCATAATTTAATGACATTTTTCATTGTACAAGTTCATGAGATACACTGTGGTAATTTGATATATGTGTACAGTCAAACTCACAGACTGCAGCAATCTACCTGCCTCAGTTTTCCAAGTAGCAGGGATTATATGCATGTATCAAAGCCTGTGGTTATAGTGATATTTTTTGAAGTCCATCTCCTTAACCACTTGGCCACCTCACCCCATGTTACAGTTATATTTTTAAAGAAACGACTTATGAGAAGTGAGAATTCATCAAACTTGTCTAAAACTCTTATTTAAAAAAAAAATGACCAAATGGCACTGTGTAGACAGTTCTACCAGTAAAGGGTTTTTCCTGGAAGCATGAAAACCTGATTTTGATTTCCAAAACCATGTAAAAACAACCTCAGTCTGGTGATGTGCACTTTCAATTCCAGTGCTAAGAAGATGCAGATAGGCCAATTTCTTGGGATCTTAGCAATCTATCTTAGACTCTTTTAGCAATTTCCAACGAGAAATCCTATCTCAAAAAGATATAGATCATGTACCTGAGGAACAACACTGATGTTTTCCTCTTTATTTCATGTGCATGCACACACATACAAATGTACCCCTTCTCACACAAGCTCATGAATGACCAACTTCACACACACAAAAATTTTCAATCTGAGACACAAAAAATTCCTGAACCTCATTGGTCATCTTAAGTCTAACACATTTCTTTTCTCTGTAAATCAGCCATTTTTCTATATATTCACTCTATTAATGAAAGAAAATTTAAAACTATTTGATGCATAAGTCATTAATTACTATTCTAAAATTCTTCAGACTAATTTTATTCACTTTTCTTTTGCTATTGTCACCATGGTTGAGTGGTTCTCCTATGTTACATGAATTGGTTATTTCAGTTAAAATATCTGATCATATTTCTTTCATGTCATTGACAAAATTTAAACAGATCAGAAATTCACTGTGCTAGTATACTTTTAGCAGCTCCAAAGCTGAAATTACTATACCAGGCATATTGTATTTCATTACTAACTCAGTAGAAAGAAGGAATATGAAATTCCCTAGAGACCTTCTTCTGCTTTACAGCCACATCTTTATTTTCTCTCCTGTCTTGGCACATCTTCCACAATAGAATTTCAAGTGGAAACTTGCATATTGGCATTCTTATGCATAGCACTGTTTAATATCAGCTCTGTAAGGGAATATGGGAAGTAGGATTTATAAGAGAGATTCTACTGAAATGCAATTATAATAGAGGCCTCAGTCAGGTTCTATCTTGGAAAATTCTGGCATCATGATGACCATTTTGAATTGTTCTGAGACAATAAGAGATGTTCCAGATGCATATAGCCCTATTTCCAGGCATTAGATATTCCTGAAGAGAATGAGTAACCTTTCACAAGGTTATTCCATTTGAGGGGTGGTG
This sequence comes from Zapus hudsonius, assembly GCA_004024765.1. Lineage (NCBI taxonomy): Eukaryota > Metazoa > Chordata > Mammalia > Rodentia > Dipodidae > Zapus > Zapus hudsonius. The sequence continues at coordinate 30,104 of PVHP010014618.1, forward strand.
ATTCCTAGGTAGAAATTCTGCTTGGATTCAACACTATTTAGTTGAAAGAATGAAAACGTCAATTTGAGGTGAGAGTCTTCTGAAGGCACACTGTGGTGGATTAAATATAAATGTATGTCGTCATACCGGAGGTATTTTTGATTGAGTTTCAGCTTGCAACTTGAGTCTCCAGAAGGCAGAGCCATTCTGGATGTGTCATTGGGGGCATATGTTGAATGAAGCCTAACAAGATGTTGAGAGCCAAGTTTGATCTCTGGCTGTTCGTGCTTGCTGGCTGTTGGTTGTATCTTTCTGCTATGAGTCTGTGCTAAAGTGGGCCAGCTTCTTCCATCATAATGGAGTTTCTCCTGGAATCTGCAAGCCTGAAATAAACCATTTCTTACCATTAGCTGCTTTTCGCCAGATGTTTTTCCTAGCAATGAGAAGGTAAATGCAACAAAGAAAAATGGTATTGATAAGTGGGGTTGTTGCTGTGATGAATCTGACTGTGTAGATTTTGGCATTTTGAAATGTGTTTGTGGGAGGAATGTGTAAAGATTTGTTACTTGGTACTGGAGAATCCTTGAAGTGCTGTAAACAAAGCTTGATGAGCTATTTTTGTGAGAGTTTGAAAATTATAAATGCCAAGAAAATTGTAAAGAAGTAACCTGCTCTTTAAGGTCACCTGGATTTAGAAATTTGGCTATGACACACACCTAGTGCTGGTTTTGGAAGCATGAAAACTTCAGGGAAGCAGGTCATGAAGTACACAAAGTTCCAGAAGCCACTATGATGTGGCAAAATAAAACAGGATTTAAATCCCTGTGCAGAACCAAGTAAGGCCTTTTTATGGAGCTATGAATATTAATTGTGGTTTGCAGTGTAGAGCCAAAGATGTTTGGGATCCACGAGGACTATGGATTGGCTTCCATCCAGTGCTTGCTAGATTAGGATGAAATGTTTCCCAGGCTGCTTAACCCTGCTGGAAAAGTGCAATTTGGAATCCAGAGACTTGTCATTTGTAATGGATATTGGACTTGAACTGCAAATATTTGATGTTTATATGCTAGTTATTGGTTTTGTATTTGTCCTGTCTCTCCTTGTCATGCCTTTTTGCAATGGAAATAGTTACTCTGTGTTGGAAGCATTTCATTTGTGTTTTGATCTTATGGGCTAACAGGTAAAAGACAATCTTAAATCTCAGATGATACTTGGGACTTTTGAACTATGTTTTAAAGTTGATGAAGGCTATGGGGAAGTTTGAAGTTGTACTGAGTGCAATTTGGATTGTGAGGTGGTCATGAGTCTATATAGGGAGGCCAGGCCAATGTGGTGGTTTAAATGCAAATGTATGTCCCAAAATGGACTGAGTTTTTTTAAAATTATTGTCCACAATGAGTTACATTATTTAATAGGCAAACAATGAGTTGTTATCCCCAGTTCCCTAATGCCCCTCTTCCCCTTCCCTAATCAGCTGCATATCCTCCTCCATGGGCAGTCTGGATCAGTCCTTGGGGCAGGGGACCAGGGATAGCCTAGTAGTCAGCCCGGTTCCACCAGCCCTAGTATGTTGTTACTGAGGGGGGCATGTCTTTGTATATTCTACCTCACCAAGACTCTCACAATCTTTCCTTCCCCTCTTCTGCTCTGTTCCCTGAGTCATGGTGGGTGAGTGTATTAGTCAGGGTTCTCTAGAGGAAACAGAGTTGACAGAATGGATTGTAGTAAAAGGGAATTTTTGTGGGTAGCTTACAACAGTCCAACAATAGCAGTCTGCAGGCCCACAGGTGAAGAAACCAGTAGCTGTTCAGTCCACATGGCTGGAGGCCTCAGCAGTGTCAATCCATCCCAGAAAGCCTGATGGCTCCCTTGGGAGTGGCTGCTCTTGTTCAAGTCCAGGATGTGAGGCTGAGGAAACTGGGTTCTGATGTCCAGGAAGGGTAGGAGGGCAGGATGCAAGTGCAAGTCACGAACAAGCACCAGCAGCCAACAAGCAAGGTGGCCAGGAGAGACTTTCTTCCCCTTTATATAGCCTTACAGCCCTTCCCCAGATTTAATGGCTTCCTGAGTCTCTGGAATTTCCTTCCTGTACTGCCCACACAGGAAAGGCTATTTAGTTCTAGCTTCTTTGAACTTCTTTACATCCTGCCCCCTCCTGAGAGGCTGCCTTCCTATAAACATCTTGAGAGCTACCCAAGATAAGTAAAGAGATCAAGTTGACAACAAAACATCACAGTAAGTATTAAGGCTGATTTATTGTTGAGAAATTAGGGGTCTTTGTACTTCTGCTTTAGGTTGTGTCAAAATCTTTGTTGTCTGTCTCACTGGCTTTTTCTGTGTTGGCTGAATGGCTATGGCTATGGGTCCCTTGTTCATCCCATCATTCTCTGTGGGGTTCCATATGGATCCTCCACGGTAAGTCTGGGGTGGCTCATCTCTTGCCAGGATGTCAGCTATCAGTCTGCAGTTCGCTGGCAGGGTTGGATGGACCACAGCTCCCTCACTGCATTCTGAAAGATACAAACAGAATCTCCATCATAGAGTGAGATCAGTATAGGTTAACTTAGATACACATTTCTGAATTAGCTAGATTCTATTGTTAGTAGCCTCTTTGTAAATCACTTGTATACTGCATTTCTCTTTGGGGTCCTACGAGTTTTGATCCCAGTGTATTTAACCCTGAGTCCTCAGTTCCAGTTATGGGCTCCCCATCACTGAGTGGGTTATTTGGCCTAATTAAAAGCTCTTAATTGCCTCCTCCAGAATTTGGCTCCTCCATTGCATAAGTGCTCCTTTCTTGGTTCGCTGTTCTCTTCCAGTAGGAAGTGTGATCAGCCTACTCATGGTGGCCGACTGCGTTTCATGTCAGTGTTCTTTGTTTTATTCAGCTGTCATTGACCAGCTTCCCCTGACAGTTTATGCAGTGCCTTCCAGCACTGCACTAACATCTGGGGGCTGATTACCATTCTGGACCTCATAGGTTCCCTCAATGCTGATGCATGGCTTTCTGTGGTTTCTTCAGCAACAGGATCCTACCTCAGGCCTGGGGTGGGCATTCAAGAGCTTTGACAGAATCCTGTCTTATTTTTGGAACCTCATGGTTCACTTTGGTCAACAGCTCAGTGTGGGAAGGAGCCAATGACTGGGACCAGGAGTTGCTAGACTGATCAATTTTTCACATGCTTAGACTCTCTCCCCTTGAATTCACGGCCCCTCTTGCCAGATTGCACCCACTAATTACTCAATAGGTTACATTATGCTCATAAGGATTTTATGATTTTGAACCCATCTTGGTTTAGCTTCATGCTTAAGTCATTACACTTCCCCCCATCCCTTACCCCTCATTCATAACCTCTTATTTCTTTCTACTAGACTTCATAGAGTTTAAGGTTATCCAGGTTAAGGACCGCATATTAGGGAGAATATGCGGTGTTTGGCTCTCTGTTCTTTTGAGAGATTGCTTAGTAGGATCTGCTCCAAATCAGTCCATTTTTCCCTAAATTTCAATATGTCATTTTTCTTTTGAGCTGAATAGAATTCCATGTTGTAAATATACCATAGTTTTGTTATCCATTCCTCCATGGACAGGCATTTTGGTTGATTCCAATTCTTGGCTTTTATGAATTGAGCTGCTATAAGATTTAGCTTGCAACTTGAGTCTCTAGCAGGCAGACCTCTGGGGAATAGATGTGTTCTTGGGGGCAGATCTTGAATCCAATCTTATTAGGTGTTGAGAACTAAGTTTCAGCTAAAGCTGTTCATGAATGCGGGCTATTGCTTGTCTCTCTGCTATAGATCTATGCTAAAAGGAGCCAGCTTCTTCCATCATGATGGAGTTTCCCTTGAATCTAAAAGCCTAAAATAAACCCTTTCCTCCCATAAGCTGATTCTGGTTGGATATGTGTCCCAGCAATGATAGGAAACTGCAGCACATGCCAAGCATCTACTACACCCTGATACATTAACATCCCTTTCATTAACCTCCTCCAAAAAGCCTATCCCTGTTACATCCTATGCATATTAGTGGGAACTAGAGGCAAAGCAAACCTAGGGTTTCCTCCCTTCCTCACAAAACTTCCATATACTTATTAGAGCATTTGGCATGATAGATAGCTAAAAATTAAGATGAAGTGTATAGGGGGCGGAGAATCATGGCAGACTAGTAGCAGCCTCACCAGGACTCTCGTTGAAAAGGTTTGATTCTTCAGCTGGGATCCAAACCCGGGACCCCAGCTGGCCCTGAACCCAAACCTACCGTTTCCCCAACTCCAAGCTAGCTGGGGGGTCAGGTCTCCCCAGCTGCTTTCTACTCGGCAGAGGAACAAAGCACCGCCCTTCCCCCACTCCTAGCTCCTGCTGGCATTATCTCCTCTCCGGTGCTGGCTGAGACCTCTTGCTGGCTGAGCACCTCTCCCTCCTGGGGCCCCCTTCCTCCAGCCTCCCTGCAGCGATTCTTGGGTGCACTTCTCCCTGAGCCCCCCCCCCCAATTAAATGGGCAGACGCGCTCCTCGGGCAAACTAAACTAGTGCGGTTCCCGGAGCGCACTCCGGACCACAGCTACCTGGTGGCGGGGCCAGGCCTCAGGCACCTGGGAACCTCTGCCAGGGCTGGGAGGATATAGGTGGCTTCGGCAGGCACTGGGAACCACATACCACTGGCCCTCCAGCGATTCTTGGGCGCACTTCTCCCTGAGACCCCCCCACACATACACAGGAAATCGCGCTCCTTGGGAAAACTGAACTAGCGCGGTTCCCAGAGCGCACTCCGGTCTGCAGCTGCCGGGCGGGGCCAGGCCTCAGGCACCTGGGAACCTCTGCCAGTGCTGGGAGGACATAGGCGGCTTCTGCGGACACCAGGGACTATGCACCACTGACAGGAGGGCACAGTCAGGTGGGAAAACACTGGGCTCTATAGTTCGAGGTGCTGGGGCTGTTTCTACTGCAGCATACCAACTGGGGACAGGGGCCTATGTGGTGACTCTAAGTCTAAACAGTCACATACAGAGGGATCCAGACAGGTAAAGATCTAAGCCTCTCTTGGGACAGAACAACCCAACAGGAAAGATCTTTGTTTAAGATCAAACCTGGTGGTCTTTCCACTGGAAGCAGAGCGGGCTGAACAGCACTCCCCAGGGTGCCTGAGTCCCACTCCCCTACCTAGACATGGGAAGAAATCAAAGGAAAAAACCCACAGAAATCAAAGACGGAACTCCCCAACCCAGGGCCCCTAGTCCCTTTATGGAGCAGGAGACTGGCAAAGAAACAGAGGCAGCACATACACAATTGCAAAGAGAGAACAATATGACTCCTGACCACAATTGCAATGCAAACATGAAGCAGCTAATGGCTGATATGGAAATTATGAGAAAATACATGAATGAGATGAAACACTCTAACTCAAGCATAGACTCCAGACTGAATTTAATGAAGAGAAATATGAATTAATTCAGAAACACATTAAGTGAATTGAAGATTAATCAACTAAGAGAAGAGCTAGACAATCAAATGATTAAATTGGATTAGGACTTAAAAAAACTTAAAAAGGATTATCAGGAATCCCAAGCAAAAACAAAATTAGATTGGAAATTAGATGTCACCAAAGAATTGGAGTCTATAAACAAAATTATAACAGAAACAAATAATGAAAAGCAGATGATAAAAACCTCCCTTGAATTAATCAGTCCCAGAGTTGATAATTTGGAGGACAGACTTTCAGAAGTAGAAGACAAATCAGAAGGAATTAATAAGGATGTCATAGGTTTCCATAAATTCAAGAAATCCAGTAAGCAAAATTTGAAGGAAATATAGGATACCATAAAGAGGCCTAATATTAGAATCATGGGCATCCCATAGGGAGAAGAAACCCAGGCAAAGGGCATAGGAAATATCTTCCACAGAATTATTCAAGAAAACTTTCCGTATCTAACAAGAGAAAGACCACTCAACTTTCAAGGGGCCCAGAGGACTCCAAACAGACAGGACATGAAGAAGAACTCTCAAAGACACATCTTAATTAAGATGCCTAACATAGAAAGCAAAGAGAAAATACTTAAAGCTGCTAGAGAAAGCAAACTGTAACTTACAGATGAAAAGCCATCAGACTTACCTCAGACTTCTCATTAGAAATCATGAAAGCCAGACGGGCTTGGAATAATGCTTTTCAGGGCTTAAAGAAGTATGGCTTTCAACCTAGACTACTCTACCCAGCAAAGCGATCCCTCATGATAAATGGAAAAGTGAAAGTGTTCCATGAAGTAAACCAGCTCTACAACTATTTGAACACAAAGCCAAAATTTCAGAAGATCCTCCAAGGAAACGCACTTTACTTGTAAAGACAGAAATCTTCTTAGAGTAAAAGGATGGAAAACAGTTTATCAGGCATGTGGAAGAACAAGAAAGCAGGTGTGGCTACAATAATCTCTGACAAAATAGACTTTACACCAAAATAAATTAAAAAGGATAAGGAAGGTCACTTCTTACTCATCAAAGGAATGAACCAGCAGGAAGATATCACTAACATTAACATATATGCATGAAATTCAGGTGCAACACAGTTCGTAAAGTAAACCCTAATCAAAAATAAAGCAGAAATAGGCTCTAATTCCATCATAGTAGGTTACCTTAATACACCTCTATCAGCTCTAGACAGATCAACCAAACAGAAGATCAGCAGGGACATAATTGAGCTTAATGACACCATTGAAGAGCTGGGGATAAAAGATATTTACAGAACATTCTACCCCAAAGGCACAGAATATACATTCTTCTCAGCAATGCAGGGGACTTTTTCTAAAATTGATCACATCTTATGTCACAAATCCTCCCTAAACAAATTCAGGAAGATTGATGTAGTTCCTTGCATCATATCAGAGCATAGTGCATTAAAGGTAGAAGTTAACAGTGGAACAGGATCCAGAAAATACACAAAGTATTGACGCTGGAATAATTCGCTCCTAGAAAATGATTGGGTCATCCAAGAAATAAAACAGGAAATTCAGAATTTCCTTGTAATAAATGAAGACGATAACACATCATATCAGAACTTAAGGGACACAATGAAGGCAGTCCTGAGGGGAAAGTTCATCGCACTAAATGCCTTCATATCAAAGACAGAGAGGTCTAATATCAATCGCCTAACCACCAACCTAAGATCATTGGAACAGATGGAAAAAGCTAAGCCGAGGAGCTCAAGACAAAAGGAAATAATTAAAATCAGAGCTGAGATTAATGAATTGGAAATAAAGAAAACAATTAAAAAATAGATAAATCAAAGAGTTGGTTCTTCGAAAAAGTTAATAAAATCGACAAACCCCTGGCCAATCTAATCAAACGAAGAAACGAGAAAGCCCAAATCAATAAAATCAGTAACGACAATGGTGAGATCACAACAGATCCTGAAGACATTGGAAGAATCATCAGGGCATATTTCCAAGAAATCTAATTCACAAAACAGAGAATCTGGAAGAAATGGAAAAGTATTTGGACACCTACCAACTGCCAAGGCTTAACCCAGAACAGATAAAAACACTAAATAAAACTACCACATCCGCTGAGATTGAAGATGTAATCAAAAAGCTTCCCTAAAGGAAAAGCCCAGGACCAGATGGTTTCTCAGCTGAATTCTACCAAACCTTCATTATAGAGTTGAAACCACTCTTTCTGAAGCTTGTTACAAGCATAGAAAAAGAGGGAAAGCTTCCAAACACCTTCTATGAAGCTACCATTGCCCTAATCCCCAAACCAGGCAAGGATGCAACAAGAAAAGAGAACTATAGACCCATATCTCTGATGAACTTAGATGCAAAAATCTTGAACAAAGTCCTAGCAAACCGGATACAATGCTACATCAAAAATATTATCCACCCTGACCAAGTTGGCTTTATCCCAGAGATGCAGGGATGGTACAACATACAAAAGTTGATAAATGTAATACATCACATTAATTGGCTCAAACACAAAAACCAAATTGTTGGCTCAATAGATGCGGAGAAGGCTTTTGACAAAATTCAACACCTCTTCATGTTCAAAGCTCTTGAAAGAATAGGCATGAATGGCCTATTCCTCAACTTAATAAAGACAATTTACAAAACTCCTAAAGCACAGATCATACTCAATGGGGAACGACTCAAGGAGTTCCCACTCAATTCAGGAACAAGACAAGGCTGCCCACTCTCACCACTGCTCTTCAACATAGTGCTTGAAGTTCTATCCCAAGTGTTTAGACAAGAGAAGGACACAAAAGGGATACAAATTGGAAAGGAAGAAATCAAACTATCCCTATTTGCAGATGACATGATCCTTTATATATCATATCCAAAGAAGAGTATCAGTGTCATAGTCAGCCACACGCCACTGGGATGAATCTCCAAACCACGCACGATTTGGGGAAGAAAATTTATTGAACAGATCCAGGGGAAGAAGTTAAGGGAAAGCTGGCCCCCTTTCACAGAAGCAAGCAGAGACACAGACAGAAGCCCAGCACCAGCACCACAAGCAAACACACTGTAACACACTGATTCACAAAATGCATAACTCCAGGTCAGGGTTCTGGCTCTTCTTTTGCATATCTATCCTTAGTATTTTACATCCAAATTAGAAAGGGTCAGTCCCCAGGAGGCTAGGCCAAAGTGGTACTTCCTCTAGCCAGAAGCCTGGAGACAATTAATAATTTTAATAAATCCTTAATTCTTTTGGGGGACATTATTCAAACTACCACAATCCACCCCTGG